>DWCF01003418.1:0-19688 GCA_018230265.1 Delias oraia
TTTGTTACAATTCATTTATTTGTTGCTAATATTTCATTTATTTTTATTAAAAATCTTTAATTGAATAGAAACATTGTCTATTTAAGATAGGCGACATTTTTATAGCGTATATAACATAATATTAATAAAGTATTTTTAAAATCAATTTGTTTTTAGATATTTTTTATAGATTTGTATTTTATAGAAAAAAGTGCCACTTAAGTGGCGTAAAAAGCCGGTAACACAATCAATGCGCGGACTAAGGCGCGTTTGTCCATGGGTGGCGGTGTTCTCTTACAATAAATATAAATAATAAATAATAATCTTAAATAAAGTGGTAATTTTCTACCTTAATTAGATTTAATCTGAATTAATGCGAATGAAAGTTTATGCAAAAAGTTTTAAAAAAGGGTTGTAAAATGCAAGGTTTAAATTATATTAAATTATTTTGGACTTTTTGTAATATTAATACCAACTGCTTTTCGCATGCAAACTTGGTGATCGATGGAAACCAACTGTAAGTAAATCATCAATCATATCTATATCGCACTACTTACTACCACAATACATTAGAAATATGTATTCAATATTCAGACGGCTTTGTTAGGGTTGCTACTGTAACGATTTTGTTATATAAATTGTAAACGGCATATTTGGTACAATATTTCATAATCTTAATCAAAAGTCATAGGCGCTCTAGAATCCCTTTCTAGTTTGCCCATCGGCAGTTCATCAATTAGTGTTAATTATATTACTTAGAAGTGTAGTCGATATTAAGAAGGCCGGCAACGCACCCGCGATCCAGCTGTATGTGAGGGTATCCATGAATCGTGGACTTTTTCTAAGTAAGTCTTTTGAACTGTTTGCCTCTCTCTTTAAATAAAAAAGTAGGCAAAATATAACATGTAGGTACTTAATCCATCATTATTTTAATATGTTACTATGAATAGCGGATTCTGTAGACCAAGATTATATATGGCTTTTGAGATAGCAATGAAAAATGTAGAGGGATTTGCTTTTAAAGCTATCAAAATCTATAAAATAGTTATATGTATTTATTTTCATGAAGACATTAATATCTGAAGGGTGATTGGTGGGTTTGTCATCTCTGGGTGATATTTCAAATAATACATAAAGATAGATAGATAGAACTTTAATATCTGATAATGAATAATTTTACTAAGTTACAGTGTTGAATATGTAATTTTTATTTATATAAACTTTTTATATAAAACTTAAGCGACAACCCCGTTATACAACGGAGCAATGAAAAATGATACAAAATTTCTGCAATGTGAATTGAATGAAATTGGATATTGGCCATCCCACAATACTCTTGACGTCTATAAATCATTCTTCTACTATGAGATATTAAATATTTGTTTCGAACGAATAAAAAATCCTATTTTAATATATTTTTTCATAGGATCAAGGCCCATCTTGAATTTAATATATACAACATAACTATTTAAATAGTTTCTTACTATTAAAATAGTTACATAGGTAGACACGTAAATAGAAATAATTTACTAAAATATTTGAATAGCGCTAATCAAGAACTTCAATCAAGAACTAACTTGCTTCGCAATGTTCGTTACTTACCAGAAACTTTATTAACTGTCGGCTTCATACTAAACACATTCTAAGCAGAATAATATTATACAAATCAAAATTAATAAGAATTAAAGAATAGATGTATTATAAAAACACAAATCTATAAATAAAATACTCCTAGATCATTAACACATAGGCCACAGTTTATAAAAGTAAATAAATTGACTTAAGTGTCAAATGGTTTAGGTTAATATTTACACAGACTATACATGTATTACGTAACACTATTTTTGAAGATTTTTCCCTCTATGCCTTCCTTTACGCCGTCAAATTTTACAATAAAAATATAACTGAGTTTAAATATTCAGTATTGTATTTTAAAAAACGAGAATACTTAACCCGTTGTAATAGACCCTCCCCTCACCCCTGTAACACATCGTAACATTTTACGAGACCCCCAAATTGCGTTACGTAACTCTTGAACGCTCTCTTAGTGAATAAGTCCAGAACCAAACAAAAGGCAGTGCTTAAAGATACAATGTTCCAAGAATATTGAAGAGGAAATTGCTATTGCATTGCCGATGTCTGTGGTTTTATAACGTCTACACAGCGATAATACAACAGTACGCAGCGAGTAATGTACATTCTGTGTCTAGCTGCTAGAATCTAAATCGTTACTGTAAATCTTCGATACAGGAACTCACCTAAATGACCGGCATAAAGATAAATCGAATTTATTTGTTTACGACACTTGCACGTGAGACTAATTATTTTCCTTTTAGTCTGAGATAGAGACATGGATAGTTAAGAACGGAATCACGATTTCAGAATATTAATTTATTTTAATTAAACGATTTAATTGCATAATGGTGTTGATCTTCCCTTTACATGTTAAAATATCTAACTAATGGAATTTAGAAATGTAATATTATTGAAAATCTTAAACACTAGAAGCCAAGAATTCATTTAACTTTTTTACGTTACAGAATGAACAACATAATAAAGAGACAACATAATCCAAATTTGTTTCAATACTACATATAATATAGTATTGAGACAAATTTGGACATCTTTACAAAGATCCTCGCGGCATTATGTAATGGTAAATATTATTTTGCTATGTAGTAAATGTTTGTAGTTCCTGAAAATCGTAAACTTCTTAATATCTCTAACTAGATTCTATGTGCGTTTTGCTGGAGTACCGCATGAATTTATCATTACAATTTTTTAAATGTACAGCAAGCAATTGAGTAAGCGGGTCTCCTTATTGGTAAGAGATCACCGTTGGCCATGCACAACCGGGCTCTCACTCAGTGAAACTCCGTAAAAATACTGTTTTACGCTAGTATTCTGTAAGCCCGAGGTATCATTTTGGACGAGCCGTCCTAATTACTACGGCAGTATATTCTTCACTGTGGGTTTACTATGGATAAGACAATATTGAGACACTGACCCTGCAACTTTTAAGCCCATTACGAATTAATTATAAATTTTATTCGAATCTGGTACCTGTAACTGAACGGTAACTTAGAAGCTTGGCCACGAGACTCTTAAGACCGTAGGTACCAACCGGTAGGTTTCTTTCTCCGTTTTAATGCAAATCCATAACATATGGAAATTAACAAGAAAGTCTATCCTTGAAAAAACAAGGGAAAAGTACTAAACGTCGCAGTTTACAAAAAGCATACCATATAAGCGAGTACAGAGCTTACCGGCTCTGAATGGATAGATAATTACGAGTAAGTATTCGTTAATTATGACGTCACTATCCCCAATAAGGACATTGATTCAACCCGCGCAAGTAGAATCTAGTTTTGCTCCTTCGGTGAGGATATTGTGGCCATAACACGGGAGTATGAGAAAATTTCGATAAGAGGTTAAAGTATATTCGATATATGCTAAGTGTGGCTTTTAGTGGTGAAAATAAAGAACAACATCTTTGCAAGGGTAAAAATTTTAAGTACAGACAGCGTGTATCTTTACACTATTACCGGGATGGTAAAAACTTTTATAGTCATATAATGTTTGTGTTAAAACAATTGTTATATTTATCTCGGAAAATACTTATTTCTGATGGAAGTTGTTTGACAGTTTTATCACTGATGCACCTTAACGCCATATAGCATATGCAAAAGTTAACTTCAAAATTGCAGTTTTAGAGTTTTAAATTAACAAATTCCATTTGTTAAAGCTACCGTTGATGTTTTTATTTAGGGATTTTTATTTCAGACTATGTGAGTTGTTTATATAAATTTCATTTTGAAAACCGCTTAGTAGTTTTAAGCGTCCATGTTACAGTATCTTATAACAGCCTGCTACCAAAAAGTATTAAAGGCAATTTGATGATAGCATATTGACCTTTATCGTTACACAATAAGAGTCTG
The DNA here is from genome assembly GCA_018230265.1 of Delias oraia. Lineage (NCBI taxonomy): Eukaryota > Metazoa > Arthropoda > Insecta > Lepidoptera > Pieridae > Delias > Delias oraia. Next base: position 3,918 of record DWCF01003418.1, read on the forward strand.
TTTTCAATATTTTCAGAATACAGTCGGTCGAATATCGAAGATTTGGTTGGACCGGTTAGACAGGTTGGTAGAAGGTTGTTTTTTTGCAATACAACTCTTCCTGCCCTGTTCATACCCCGTTCTCACCCGATTCGATATCGAAGGTATATTAAGTATCTATATTAAGACGAACCGGAGGTGCTGCTCTTTATCAGCCAACAAGATATCACGAATTAATAACGCCAGAGGAATTGGATTGTTATAAAATTGCTTATAACAATTTTGCTTGGTTCTATTATGTAGGTAGTACTTCAGTATCAAAAGAAATGGTTTTAGTATTAATATGGTAGTATTAGTTTAATAATTTGGATATAGTGTTTTAGAGATTTTATTAAAATAACTGTTTAAGTTACTTTGTAATAAAAAACCTGCAACTATATCGGTATTCCGTTTTTCGACGATTATAAATCCAAGAAGTTTAAATACTATTTTATTGTAAAAGAAGTTACGTTTGAAATTGTGTTTTGTATAAAACCTTATTTCGAATTATATAAAACCTTCTTTCAATTTAAATGTTTGAAATAAGTTTTTATACAAGCAATGACCTATTATTATTCTGGGCAAATAATTGCTCTTGATTATACAAAGTAATGAAAATTGTAGGTACATCCGAACGGAAATTACATGTGCTCATATAAAAATACATAATTAATTTAAAAATGGCTTCCAAATTAGTCGCGATCATACCGAACGATCGATAAATGTTTTAAATTATCTTTAAATTACGTTCGTAGTAAAAATGTATAGTCTAAAATTATTATTATTGAAGTTGGCAAAAAACCGCGAACGAATTCGCGGAGGACATTGACTTCACAGATGAACAATTTAGCCGAAGTATACACTACATCTTATGTATAAACGAGTTTTTTCACTGTTTCCATTATATCGCGTTGTAAATGGCTTTTAATGTGGTTAAAATTATATATTTTTATTTTCTTTGCATTTATTAGACTTGGACATTATTTAAATAAGTATTAAAAATTTAGACAATAGTAGGTACCTAATAATGTAATACCAACATTTGTAGCTATTTTATAAATGGTGTAATAAAAAAATCGATAGACAGAAAATTTACACATAGCCACCATTAGTTGAAGTAATTTTAATAGCAAAAATTTATTTCCACGTTTCATATTTTTAATATTTTAATCAACTAGTAGAAGAATCTTCCTTAGACGAAATAAAATTACTCATTTATGTAGAATTAATTTATTTTGTCGCTAGTAAAGGTAAAAAAGTAAAAGTAAAAGGTACCTAAAATAAATCTGCATGTAGGTAATGTTTGCTTGCGTGCGTCATAGTTAATTATCTTTAAATTACATAGTTTAAGAACTAAACTTGCAAAGTAGTCATAAAAAAGTCCAAATTTAGGAAGGCAACTAATTAATCTCGATATAATTATGGTAGCCATTACATATATTTAATACAAGAAAAACTAAATATACTTTTATCGATCAATGGAAACATAAGCCTCGCACACATCGAAACATTTGGCAACAAATCACGGCACACATATACGAGCGAGTTTGGTCACGATCCGCCATTAATGCCAGCCCAGTCTTCCCTTGTCTAGTCCAGTTTACTATAATATGTATATAGAAGCGTGCTTTATTATAATGAGCCCTAGTCGTGCACCTATTTAGGGCGACATGAATCAGATCTATATTAAAATACGAAAGCTTGGTGATATAAATACATTGTACCTACTAGCTTGTAATGTGCTACTGGAATTCAGTGAGATAAATATATACGAATTAATACCATTTTTCGAACCACAACTGAGAGTTTTTAATGCATTTTCAACCCTTTCCAGAGGTGTTACCAATGCTCCCGCGGCTCTGGATAATTCTACAGGTATTCATGGGTAAAGGACCGCTTATCTTAGCTTTTCCATAAAAATAAATTAAATGAAAAGGTTAAGACAGTACCTATGTGTATAATAACCTAAATAGAATTAAGAAAACATTAATGATCTGTATTTTCATGTAAACACTTCCCAAGTGTTGAAAATAAACCAAAACAATGCAAAAGTGGTTTGTGAGTTGCAAATACAGCTTTTAAAGTAATGTTTGACAACGGTTGTGGGTTAAAGTTTAATTTGTATAAAAAATTAATGATCTTTTCTCTTGGCACTTTTCCGTTTCTTACGCGCTGTGAAAGACCGTACCAGACTTTTCTGTTAAATATATATTCTGATGGATTAGCGGAATCGAAGGTTTGCAAATACACAAATGATGATGGCAATCGCATTAATTTACATGCGAATAGCGCAGCGATATTTAGTGTTGTCTCCTTATTAACATGTTATAAAACAGTATACGAACATAGAACCTTAACTATATTTTTAATTTTTATCTATTCCAAATAAAAAAGAATGAATGCTATGTTTCTACATATATAAACATATTTGTAGTGCATAAATATATTTTTTCAAAGTGTTAAATATGCAGTATGAGCTTTTTTAAGATCGATTATTTTTTAATTATTTCCTTTCATATTTTATTTAGGGTTGGTATTTTCAGATAATTCATTACAAGAAATCTTTATATTTTAGATTGTCATATTAACCAAATAAACAAACAACTAAAGTAAAAAACGCCTAGCTATACTAAAAAGGCCGGCTACGCACCCATGGTCTAGCACGGGCTACTGGTGTCCATGGGTGGAGGACAGCTTATTACCTAGATAAGCTTGCTCGTTTTCAAACAAAAAATATAGATATTATTGTAACAATAATAATTGTATGTGAAATACAAAAAATTAGGGCAAGAAATAAAATGAAATTACGCCACGCGAATCCAATTAATGGAGACATTTTCCTGTTTACGTTTTCGCTGTGGAATCTCTTTGAAAAGTTAGAAAGAATTTCATGAATTGAACTTGAGGTATTTTATCAAAACTAGCTTCCTTTCAAGTTAGAAAATCAGATAAACAACTTTGAAATGTAAAAGGAAGACATTCTCCTAAAATTTAAATAAAAGTTAAAGTTTATATATTAAGTTTTAAAGTTTATATATTACGTACTAGCAATTTTTAAAAATCGAAAATCAAAATTAATTTAGCTTCTATTCATTTATAGGTAAATTTTGAATTCACTAATTAAGAGGCTATTGAAAAATATTTTAAAATCAAACATTATCAAGTTGAAATTCCTTAATTATTTAGTTCAGCGTAGATAATCCACAACTCACTTACTCCTTGAAGAATTATTGATGCGATGTTTGTATCGTATTAATTGAAGCGAATATTAAACATGACAATCTCTAGTAATTCAGAATTTACCACCCAAAAGCAGCTAACGAGCTAAACCTCAGTACAAACAAAGTAACCACAGTATCTCCTCCATTAATTGACAGTTGAATCGGTATCAGACACGAATTAATCGCTATATTGAATTATTTATAGTACGCCGAGAGAGGGAACGCAACAGGTCTGCATTGTTGGGATAAAGGGATGAGCTAGGGCTGTCGCTTCGGTTTTTCTCAAAGGAGCTGTGCGTGTTATTAATTAAGCTGTAGATTGTGCAATTAAGGCGACAAGCGAAACGGGATGCTAACTTATTAGCGTCACCTATATCGAGAAGCGCGGAATGTGGTTAACGGACATATTTCTTGAATAGTTGGACGCGGTTTTCTTACTCCTTACAGTGTTACTTCGAGTGTCTCAAAGTAAAGCTGTAGTTAGCATATAAAATTATTACCTAAATGATATATAGATACCCAAATTAAATAATTCGAAATTATTTATATAGTCCTTTTATTAATATTTTAATGATTCCTTTGAATGGTCTTTTGTTTTTTATGTTATGTTTCCTTTGATTTCATGTAAAGGTTGTTTCAATTAAACCTATTGAAGAATATTATTTTTTCAAATTGAAAACAATCAGTCTTGATAAAATCTTTTTACTATTGTTCAAACGTTTGATGAATTATAATACACTTTTATATATTTGATATTCTTCAATTTAACTAAAGAATTTATAGCGAGCTTCATAAAACATTTGTTTCTCAAACTGATTTCTTTTATAGTTTATAAAAATATCACCCGTGGGAGAGCCATGCTGAAGCATATGCTGACGCACTAACTGTGCCGGCTCAGAATACTCAGCGTGAAACGGTATTGTACTATGTTTCGCAGTGAGTTAGGATATCGGATCTCTTACAAGTGCCGCTTAAGCGGCATAAAAAGCCAGTAACACATCCAATGCGCGAATTGGCGCACAGTTATTCATCTGTGGCGGTATTCTTTTACCATATTGGAGACCCACCTTCTCCGTTGTCCTTTATAGAATAAAAAGATAATAATAATTATATAAAAATGTTATAATTGCTGAAAATGATAAGTCCTTGGTACATCTTGCAACTCGGTCGGTGGTTGTTGGAGCAGTTTTTGAAATAAATAAAGAGATTTGGCATCCCTAGCGGCGAGTGGCATAGCAGAGGTGGGGTGCGGCAAGGAATGCGGGCTCTTTTTCGTTTTGGGTAGCGTCTGCGCAGGTAGGTGCCTCCCCTCCACGCCATGTTGCTATGGCATGGACCCGGCTTTCTACTTGTATTGACTTACTTTTGCTGGCGGTTTTATTCGTGTGAATTACCTCCTTTTTATACAATCCCAGAAAAGTAAAGCCTATCTTATATAAACATTGATTTTAGAGCGCAGTTAATTGTTGAGTTTGGAACTCATTTTTGTGACCTATAGTCAAATTAGGATAGACAACAAATTGTTACAATAATTTATTATCATACCTATCACAAATTTTTGTCTAAACTATTACACTAAAAGCACTAAATAATTGCACAAACTTATAATAATGTTTTATTTATCTAAGTAGATATTTCAAGTACACACAGTAATGTTAATTTCATAAAAGCCGCAATAAGGCGTTTCTATGTATCTTCCATTGATGCTTGAAAATCGTTATTATCCCTCTGTATAATTAATTCCAAAGTTAATTTCTCTGTGTGTAATTATCGTCTGTAACCGTTGCTAGATTACGTAGATTTCATTCATTATCTGTCTGACATTATAAATGTAATTATAGTATAGAATTTAGACATATATTATTTTCTCAAAAGGCTCAATTTTATTACAAAGGCGTAGTAATTTACTTGTAAAATAGACACAATAAATACCTTACACTTTTCGGCAGGGAAACGTTTAAAATGTAAGGTAGGTTAAGTTAGGATAAGTTCTACTTTACCTGTCACACCCTGTCCTTGGTATTATTTATTTCCAATTTGCGTTCGAAGTAATATATATTCGATATTTAATCTCATGCGATTGTTTTAAAGCGCTCACCTTCGGTTTAAATAAATAAACGAGTTAAGCTCCTTAAGTCGGTCCGAGCCGACAAAGCATTATTTTTTACTGGCTGAGGTCAGTAGAGTAGTAAAGTAAGACAAGATGAAAAGAAACATTCATGGGAGCCGAATTCAGGTCATAAATGGCAGAAGACCGCTTATTATTAAGGTGTAAATATTTAAGGTTTCATCAAGTTTATGTATAATTTTATCGTTGCAATAACGAAAACAATTATGACATTATTTTTATTAAAAATAAAAATAATTATAGTTTTAGACTTGTATTTTTATACACTTCTTTAGACAAGAGCGTAACAGACAGTTTTGTTAATGTTACCTCGCATTATAACGTGAAGTCAGTTCATGTTGAATTACGATTGGTTATTAAGAAAACATTATTATTATTGAGGTCCAAGGGGGAGGCCTATGTCTAGCAGTTGACGTCTTACGGCTGAAATGATGATGATGATGATTAAGACAACGTCAGATACCTATTAGTTGCTATACCTGAGTTTTAAGGTAAGAAAAAAAACCTACAAATTGTGAAACCTTAAGAAGAAAATTAAAAATAATTATGTAGATATGTTGAAGGTTTTAGTATTCTCGTTGCAATGTCGGAAAACACATTTTTCATCCAATGGCTTAGTATTTTCAAATTTCATATTATTGAATCATATAAGAACTTTACTTTTTTTTAGTACGAGCTATTTTTTCTTAGTAAAATTGACTTTTATTTAATGATACATAGTTTTTGTAAACTAAGTGAACAAAGTAAGGAAATCATATTGTACTTAAGCGAATGCATAGTTCACGCAGATTCGCGGGACATTATGCGATTGTAGCGTGTGTAAGAGACATCAACGATCTGATACAAGCGAACAATGTTTGGCGCAGACATCGTAAACATTTTTTATTTTTATTGTATAACGAGCCACGGAGTTGGGTCTCCTATATCATAAGAGATCACCGCATTGCATGGATAAACATGCCTCAATCCACGTTTTGGTTGTGCTGCCGGTATAAACACATTACAACAACTATTTCATGTTGGTATATTGTGAGCCCGGGATCACTTCTGACGAGTTTGGCCAATTAGGCCATCAGCATAGGTTTCACAATGGCTCTCCCACGGGTAAATAACCTACTATTTGATAAAGCTAATAATTCATATCATTACGGCATTATTTAAGTACAGCAAATACAAATCTTCCTGTTTCTTATTTGTTGATATTTTTATAGTGTTCCTCGATAATCACACTCTAACTAAAACATCTTTAATTTATAAAGGACTACATAGCTTCTTATAAATGTGGTAAAATCAAAAATAAAAGTCGGTTAGAGAAACCATCCAGATTTGAGAAGAAATGTGAAAAATCTTTGCCGAGTTTAATGTTGTTATGCTATATATTTACGTATCATCATCATCATCAGCCTATTCAAGTCCACTGCTGGACATAGGCCTACCCCAAAGACGCCCACCTGGTACGATCTTGAGCGATTTATATTAGGAACTGAGCTGTCCAAGTCCCGAAATAAATATAATAAATTCAAACCAGTAGTGCTTAGGATAATCGCGTTCAACGAAAGATACTCGGCATACATATAACAATATAATTTATTTGATTATAAAACCAAGTGTTGCCCTAAGCTAAGAAAGGCTGTGTTGTAAATAAGAGTAAATCCAAGACAGGAGAATTTACATTGGAATTTATTTATAAATAGCTGCAATACCAACGTGATTTCACTAACAGATACTTTACCGTGGAACGTGAATTATCTGCTGTTCCATCTTACGGATAGAGTCACATTTCTAACGTGCACCATTCCGTTCATAATGCTGCTCATTTCGACAATGCCTATCTGGTTTTAGTTATTAATATTATTAGTAATGGTTATAAGAATGATTTTTGATCGATTTTTGTCGTAACACAACTGCGCGTTTTTTAAGGGATTTTGTGCCGCGCACCACCTCTGTGTGGATTCAGCTGCCCTCGTATTCCTATACCCCCGTATTTACAAACCAATACGACTTGGGTATTATTATCTACATCAAACTAATTATAATTTTCTGAGATAAGATGTATAATGTATACAGGTAATGCATGTTTGATATTAATAAAATTTAATATCTATTGGTATATTGGAAATTCAATATTTCTCAATAAAAGCTTATGTGATGCCTGCACCCGTGGGAGAGCCATGCTGAAGCATATGCTAACGCAGTAATTGGATCGGCTCGTCCGAAGTGATATCACAGAATCGAAGAATACTAGCGTGAAACGGCACTTGTAATGTGTTTCGTAGAGTGAGTGAGGGTATCAGAAACCTTCGAAAGTGCCGCGGCGTAAAAAGCCGGCAACACAACCAATGCACGGACTTTGGCGGGGTTGTTCATGGGCGGCGGTGTTCTCTATCATATAGGAGATCCAACTGCTTCATTATGCGCTATAGAACAAAAGATTATTTTTATTTTATGTAATCCTTAGATATCTGTATAAATTTTCAACTAAATAAAATAAAAGGTAAATATTATTGAGATGAAAACTCTCAATAAATATGAGTTGAGTCCCGATACTCAAATATAAATTATGACTGACAATATAAGAGGGTTGAAATTTTCATATTGCCCACGGATCAATTCAATTACGTCTAAAAGATGAAAATTAATGAAAGGTGTCTCTCGGAGAGGAGGCGATATTAAAATGAATTACAGAGACACCGACAAAGGTCAGTATCGTCCCAGGCCCTCGATGTGTGTGCACTCACAATACCTGACCTGTCACATCTAGCTAATTTATTAAGGTTTTGTGAATCTTCTAGTCATTAATGCTGAATTAAACAGTTTAATTCAAACTTGAGAGCCTTGTAAGACTTGTGGTCATCTTGTAAGTCACGAAGCGAGAAGTATTAGTTTCGATTGCCGATACCAATAAAAATTGTATTTTATTTATAAATTATTTGGTCTTTGAAAGGGATTGACAAATGGGTGTCCTAACACTGTCTTATACGTGGGAGGGCTATGCTGTATTGGGCCGGTACGTCCGTAGTAATACCATGAGCTCACAGAAAATCAGCATGAAACAGTACGTGTACCTGCTGTCCTTCGCTGAATGAGGATGTCACAGGCCTATAAAATTATACCGTTCAAGCGGCGTAGAAAGCCGGAAACAAAACTAAAGCGTGGATTTTGGCGTGGATATCCGTTGACCGTGGTTATATTTTACCAAAGAAGTTTCTTTGCACTGCCACTATACAATTAAAAAAGTGTTAACAATTGACATCAAAATGCTTTCAAAGAGTTGTTTTACATTAGTAAGAAAAGTATTTATGGTTATTATAGCCGAAATATAAACACAAAACCTTCTCTTGCAGTATTATAACAACCCATCTAAATTAATGTCATGTCCTTAAAACTTAGTGATCCCTGGGGCTAGCTAATATCACTCCTGAAATTTGAGTGTCTACTTTTTTCAGCCCTTTTACTGAAAAGATTATTTCATAAAGAAACATAGAGCGAGTCTTGTTGTTGATTGATTACGTATTGTCTACTTTTCAATCGGTTTCCGATTTGGTCGCTGCGTGTGGTCCACCATTTTATTAACCTCTTATCACGAGTCATGGAGCGCCTGCATCCATTCATAAAGGTAATTAAACGACAGTGGATCAAGTGTGAAGCTATCGTTTCTTTCTTTTTTTTAGTAATTTCTTAAGACAACACTCATTATACGTATCACCTCGAATTTTGTCTTTTCCCAACGATCGGTTTTTAAGTAATTTTATACCGCACATACATATCACTTCGGACGAGCCGGCCCAATTAGTGCGTGAGACTATTCTTCAACATGGCTCTCCCACTGGTAAAATTCCTAAAAGACAGGCGACGCAACTGCGGCACAGCAGGGGCTTTTACCTACCTGTTACCAATAAAAAAACGCTCTGTGTTATGAAGATCACAAATTTAAGTTCAACGATCTCTTGACCAAGTATATCAAAAGTGAATTCCAAATTATTATGACTGTTCATTTATTTTGCGTTTGAAACTAAATATATATATTTGATACATACCTACCAGAGAGCGTAATTGATTTCTAAAGAAGTGATGAGGACATACGATGTTTTTTATTGATACAGAACATATGAAGGTTTATTGATTTAAAAGAAACATATGAGTTGCCAGTTATGTAAGTACTCTTGAGCAGGTAGGTACATGAAACTGCAGTGCATCGGCTTTAATCCACTTATTCAAGCGTCAAGTGTACCGTATCATAAATAAAGCGGGGTATTTAAGCAGAATGAACCGCGGAATGAAACCGTCAGCGTCGAAGGGAACGAAAATAAATAACGTGAATTCCTTCGAAAGGCGATTCTTGCGTTTCTTTTTAGATTTATGCAAATTATCTTACATATTTTTAAGATGAAAGCTCATTCAGGGGAATGAAAACAATATTTATTTTTAATTATGTATTTCATTGGTTTAAAGTGCTATTGAAATTGAATGATATTTGATAAAAATCCCACATAATTCCATACAAACAGTAACAGACTGTTTGATTTAAAAATATAAAAATAATATATAGACCTTTTATTTTATAGCGGGAAACTAGGAAGGCAGGTATTCTATAATGTGAAAAATATCGCCGCTTATGGACAACCATTCTACAATCAGCAATTTTCTTGTGTTGCCGGCTTTTTACACCGATTAAGCGATATAATTTCAAGCGCCTTACTTAATCAGCTAAAAGTACTGTTTTACGCTGCTATTCTGTGAGCCCGTGATTTTCACTTCGGACTTACCGGTTCATTTGATGTGTCAGAATTTCTTCAGAGTGGTTCTGATATTGCTAAAACCTCTCTTAATAATCCAAACCTATCACCATCATCATCATTTCAGCCATAGGACGTCCACTGCTGGACATAGGCCTAGAAAATTAGAATAAAAACAAACCTATAAATTAGAATTAATTTAAAAAAACATCAATGCATATAAAGGCTTAAAAAACTATATATACTATAAGATTTGGAAGAAAATCTAGTATAATTATTATTATTTAAGCAATTTTCTTAATTTGTAGCTCTCTTAAAGTGAAAATACGAAATAATTTTGAAACTATTAATCAAGAAGCTAAAGGAGACAATTACACAAACTACAGTCTGATAACTTTCGAAAATCGAATTCAGTTTCGAGAGCGTGAGTTTAAAAAGTAGTTTAGAAAATATATTTAAAACATATAAATTAGCCTTCAAGTAGAGATATTACAAGTCTCGTCTTATCTATAATTGATAACTTGAAAGAAGCGCAGGAAAACTCGGAAATAATTTTCTTTTAATAAAAAGGTGACAGAAAGATATGCAATTAGATTTCCACAGACGGTATCCATAGAGTAAACTTTCAATGGAACAAAACGAAGTATTGTTTGATAGATAAGCGACTAACGGAGGCAGCCTGGTTTTCCTGAGATAGGCCCAGATAGTGATAGGATGGTTATTCAGAAACATTAGATATTTTAAACATTAAATTATTCATAAATTGTACTAATAAATAAAATGTTTACCTAGTATCAAATTAATGTTATCTTCTTCCAAATGCGATTATTGTATCTTAAGAATTGTGTCTGTAATCCAACATTATAATCGTGAAAGTTTGTAAGTATGAATGGATGTTTGTTACTCTTTCAAACAGAAACTACTGAACAAATTTTAATGAAACTGCAACAATATTGCATACATTAGAATAATACCTAGACTATATTTAATCATGATATTTTGTAAATTATCCAAAATATAATAAAAAGGTCACGTAAGTCGGACGCAATAAGTGGCAACCGGGCAAGCCGACGTCTGCTGAATACACTAGTAGTATTTAACAACCGACATAAATAAAATAAATAGAAACTAATGTAAACTTCCACAGATATCTGCGATGTTCATTAACAAATTATTAATATTTTTATTATTAATAAATCTATCTCAAACGATTGTCACAAATTACATAGCCAAATAGAGTATAATTACATTTAAAAAGTTTTACTAATAAAAAATTGAATTCGATACGTCCATAAATGAGATAGCGATAGAGCAACAAAATAGTCCCTCGTGACCGCGGGCCCGACAATGAGCTATTATAGGTATTATATCTAGGTACAAGTCCACAGATTATAATCTTGACGTGTATTGTCCACTTGAGTTATGGCTCCGTACTCCAGACGCCGTAAATTTGCGCTCACCAGCTTTTACGATTCACCCTTTATCGATTATTCTTACGTACGTCTTGAAATTTATGATAATTCCTAGTTAGTTCTAGATGCATCACTATAAAAGTTTCCTATACTGTTTTATTTATTGCCTAGCAGTTGTGATTGATATTTTAAATGGCACCAAGTTAAGCTTCTTATTTCTTCTATGGACATTTCTCTGAACAGATATTTACTAAATATAATGATTAAATGAATATAAAGAATCACCCGTGAGAGAGACATGCTGAAGAACTAATTGGAACGGCTCGTCCGATGTAAAAATGGCGCTTAAGTGGCGTAAAAAGTCGGCAACACAATCAATGCGCGGAATGTGGCGCGGTTGTCCATAGGCGGCGGTGTTCTCTTACCATATTGGAGACTCACCTGCTCCGTTGTCCGGTATACTGTAACAAAAATAAAAAAAAGAGTTAGGAAAATTGTTAGAATTTGTCTTAATTATGACAGTAAAAACAAAAACTTCTCTCTCGGACTACTTGTAAAGAAAAATATTTATTTATATTATCTTTCTCCTACAGAGGTAGAGAGCGACCACAGATAGCTACCTCTCATGTGTTAGTTTCACATTTTCAATAAATTCATAATATAAGCTATAATTACTATTTCTCTCAACTTGTCCCTTTTAAGGAGTAGCACGTCTATGTACCCACCTCACCTTCCAATATATGTAGTACAATCGTTCTATATATATATTGGATTAAGGCTTATAAGTTTAATTAAGTTAAAAAACTCCGATAAATCAGTTATTCGAAATAATATAAATGACGTAGAAAGTTGAAAAAATACCGACTGTAGGTAGGTTATCTACATATTATTTCTCTTACTTCTCTTTTGACTTAATCACAACGAATGTTCTGAATTGTTTGTGCTGAATTTTAGCATCGAACATCGAGACAGAATACAGAATTTCAACCGAACCAGCTCAATGTTTGTCATTGCACACCTGAGCGTTTTTCCGTCATAATATGCCTCGCACCATTTCTCGCAGTGGTAGAAGGGGTATTAAGTTATTACCTATCTACCACTTAGAGACTTTAAAAATGTCTATCTTTGACTTAAAGGCCGGTAACGCATCTGTGGCCCAACTGGTGTCTACTGATGGCTGATTGCTTATCCTAGATGAATCTCCTATCCCATATTCTCCATTTTATATTAAAAATTTCAAAGAGCTAAAATGTACTTTAAAACACAAGATGCGTTTAGGATAGTATCACTTTGCGTTAACCATACCTGTTTAAATTGTACTGTCTGTCTGTTTATATACCATAAAAGAAAATTATAATTGACAAACATATGGAAAACTAAGGGGCCCATTGTCAAGAGTCAAGAGGACGCTTAGCTAAAGCCGCACTCGTGGAAATATCAACCTCTGAACCGTACCAACTTAGCAATACAAGCAATTTTGATCTCTTACAAAGAGATATTGAAAAACATTATTTTCTACAATAAAATACGTTACCTGAACTTTAGCCTCATATATTTTTCTAGAACTAGATCTTTTGTTAAGGTATTCTGTCTCGTTTGTACAACCGCAAATGCAGGTTAGCGAGAGAGTGATAGAATGTTAAAGACATTGTTTCACGTAAAACAACGTTTACGAATTTGGGGTTAAAAAAATATGTACGTGGATACTTTTAGGAGGCGTGAATGTTGTGAAGGATGCCTATCATTATTATCTGCAGCTTTAAACAGAAATAATATATTTCTTAAAAAACCTGTATGTTTTTTGTATTTGAACTCTTTATTTATTTTAAATAAATAGCTAAACAAAGAGATACTTTTTTTAAATAATAATTATAATATTTTAATAATAATTATAAAATTGGGAACTGCTTTTAGCAATTAATATAATTTTTGCCGTTATTTAAATTAAATTAATATTACTTTAAAGTTAATTTTACTTTAAAATTATTGATTAATCAAATAAAAATAAATCCTTTAAGGGGGTTAACTGTTATATTCTGTTAGTGAAATTCTGAAATGCTAAAAAATAATTTGAATTATCTATTTCTGTGACCAGAATTTACGACTTCTTCAATTTTAATTGATGGCTACTGCTGTTAGGAGCGGCTTCATAAATAACTCATATGAAAAGCTACTGCAAATCACAAGATATTACCATTGAAATATAATCTAGGTCTTTCTATGTGCCGCCTACGATGCCTCGAGTAATAGACCTTATACAGGATACCCGTGGTTCAATAACAATAAGAGCAGGGAATTTTCAACCATTTGTTTATAAATTTATGAAACATTATGGTATGTATGTATTATTGTTCGTTATTTGAGAATAGATAGAGTATACAACCGGATCTTGTGGGTAGACTAGTTTCGCTAACGTTGCCTTCGTTAATAAAATTCAACAAATAATAAAAAAAGATAAAATTAAGTGGATCGACTAATTTGTTTGAATAATTCACAAATAAAAAAAATCTCTTACTTAAGTGTAACTAGTAAAGACCTGTTGAAATTTATAAAAGTAAAAATAGAATATTCGGTGTTTTAATTTGACATTAGCTGTTGAAAAGGGATTTCTCGTGGATTGTTAATTTAAATTTTATTGTTGTCTTGTTTTTAAGCTTAATTCTTTAAGCATACTTAGTAGGGTGATTTATAGGAAAGGTAATAAAAATTTTGTACAATTTTTAGTGAATAGCCAGTACGGATTTTTATGAAAAATAGTTATGAAATTCCAATCATTCAATTAAAATAATAATAAATTTAATTCAATTAAAAGAGATATCGGAACTTACAGAAAGCAAATTCAAAAATCTTGTAAAAATACAAAAATGACAATGAAAAAAAATATTTAAATGAAATTTAATAACATAAACTAATGCATAGAAGAAATATATGGAAACTTCTACACAAGCACCAGCTGGTACTTTTTAAACAAGTAAACATAAATGAACCAAATATTAACCAATTTGGCGATAAAAAAAATTTAAAACCTATGAGTTTCTTGTTGGTTTTTCTCGTAGAGGTAGGCATATCTTCCGAAATAGTGGTAGCTTTACTTTTATGGACTTGTAAAAGTGGCCCACATGGGGCCTGTTTGAATAAATGCATAAATAAGCTAAAATAAGCTATGCTAAAATAAGTATTTTTTTAAATTTTAATGTATGTATATACATTATAATCTTTAATAGGATTATTATTATTCGTCCTATGTGTTCCATTGTAGGTACATGTTTCTGCGGCCGTGTTGAGCACCTTCGGTGATTAGAACCTGTGGAGAGCTGCGGGAGGCCGCGTTTCGAGGTTCTATTTTAAAGTGGATCATTTAAATTACAGGAAAGTAAAATGGACTTTGTCTTGATCGATGTCTTTAGGTTGTTGAAACATGAACAGATATATTTTACTTTTTCTTCTTATTTTTTAGCTTTACTGACTAACCGTAGAACTTATTCACTATCATTCAATTTTTTGATGTTTGAAATACTAATGTCGAAAGATAATGAAGTTTTATCTTGCATCAGTTAACTGATTATTACAACAACAACGGAGCAGACAAATCTTTATGGTAAGAGAACAAAGCCGCCCAAGGACTCCGATATCCTCATTCACTCAGCGAAATACAGTAGAAGCACCGTTACAAGTAGGTACAACTCCAATTTCACGTTGTATATACTGTAAGCCTGTGGTTACATTTCAGAGTTCAGACGAGCCTGTCCTATTAGTGCGGCAGCCATTCACCATGACTCTTCCACGAGTGCGACAGCATTAAAACAGTCGTCCAGCCACTGTCAAGCCCTTCCAGAGACCGAATATAACAAATTATAATTTATAATTGTCCAGACCGGCATTCGAACCCGATACCTCACGCTTCATTGTAGACTTATAAAACTACTTAGCTACGAGGCTCTCGAAAAGGATTTTCAATTAATATTTTAGTCATTGAATAATTACTTATTTTTGTAAGGTTACTTTTTTAATAGGTTTAATACCTTGTTTTCAGGCTTTTTTTCACTCATATTACAAATGTTATTAATATATTTAATAATAGGAGATTATTACAACATCGTTCGTGTTCTCTGCCTAATTCAATGCTTACCGATAATAATTCTCGACGTCTCCATTCAAATGAGTCTTGTTTGTCGTTTCATCTAATTGCATACGAAGTCCTACAATAGGTACCTACACACAGAAGTGATTTCAAACGGTTTTGAAAAAAATACTTT
>DWCF01003419.1:0-19688 GCA_018230265.1 Delias oraia
GCTTTTCGTTGTCTCGCTGCTGCGTTGTTATCTCCTAACGCTGTGTAAATATCTGCCAGACGTAAGCGAACACGGCGTACTAACATCTGAAAATTAAATTTTATTAGTTAATAAAGGGATTTATTTAAAAAATAAAACATTAATAAAGAAAAAGCACCATTCATTTCACGTACTTTTTCTTTATTACACTAATTTTTATTACTATATATAATTTTTTTAATTATAATATAGAAAACATAGAACGAAACATAGAACATAGATACGAAAAGAATCATAAAAAATTAAAAAATCTTTAATTATGTGCATTAATCAACTTACAATTAAATAATAATAGCTTATAATGAGATTTTTAAAGTATTAATGATTAAACTCAGAATTCATTAAATAAATTTAAAAAGAATTTGTACACTTTTATAATGTTGCTGATGTTATAATTTTTTGTCATGTTTAAATTTTGATTTTTTTCCACTGTTTAATATTTTAAGTCAGAAAGTAATATTACATCTGAGAAACGATTAAATTTTAACTAAAGCCTTATTAGAAAAAGCGTTTTAATTTTAAAACTTATAATTACTATCAAGTTCTTTCTACTAGTCAATATATCGCATGTTTTTGTTCAACTTTTTTGCCCGAAGGTACATGCACGAATTACTCTGTTTTGTGTCCAGTTACATGACCATACCTATACCTCACCTTAGATCCAACAGATGTAGCCACCTCCAGCAGCCTCGTGTTAAACTCTAGCGGGCGACAGTTGCAAATCCGCCCTTGAACACGTAAAGCCTCTAAACATCGCGCGGCGCCATCCATTGCTTCCATCTGAGCTAAGCGATCACCCAAAGACTGTCCCGCTCCCATGGCGATTTCGTAATGTCTGAAACATTGCGTGTATTATATTCAAATAAATAAATCAATTAATTTTAAGCAAAAATTAATTGATTTCAAATTAAGTTAGCTGAACAACCTTTAGAAACGTATTTATTACGGATTTTAATGGTATAGCTGACAAAGGAGCAGGTAGATCTCCTATATGTTAAGAGAACCCCTCCGCCCGTGGACTCGCACAGTCCGCGCTTTGGTAGAATTGTATGCTATACTATTAAAAAATAGTAAATTTATACAAAAAATGTTATTTTGTGCTCTTAGTATTTTTTAGGTTGCAAATTGTAATGACATAATAATTAATTTATACCTTAAAGCCTTATTAAAGTCACATTTCCGTCGGAACACGTCCCCCGCTATCCTGACAGCTCTTGCGAAGCTACCTTGGTCACCAGCCACGGTGGATAGGCGTAATGCTTCCTTGAATTTTATAGCAATAATATGTAATATTACTTTTTATATAAAAATAGCGGATCTTGACTTCACAATATATATTATTGTTCATCTAATTTTATTTTGACTTTACCGATTTTATTGTAAATTATTTTTATTATATATCGTAGAACGGGGCTGGCGCTGCGCATCCTCTGATGTTAAAAGGTTACCGCTGCCTATGGTATGCTACTGTGTATGTGTATGGTCTGTTGCCGGCTTTTACGTCGCTTAAGTTATTGGGCCTCCGATAACATTCATTGACAATGATATTCTATAGGCCCAGGGAGATTTCAAAGTTATTGTAAACAGATTTAAATAAGGTAACATTTAGGTGTTAAATTATTGAAATGTTTTTGAAATGATATCATAATCATTTTGAAATGATAAAACCTTTTTTATTAGGTTTTGCGTAACAAAAATTTTAGTAACTAAACCATTTGACAGGTAAAAAATAGACAGTAACTATGAATGGCTTAGACAAACAAAATGGTTTTTTTTTATTAAAATCGGATGAAATGATAAATGCCCCCCCCCCCCTAGCCACTCCTAACCTCAGCAGTGCGTGCGTGTATTGTCGCGCGCGATGACACATTATGAGAGATAGATTCGCTCTTTTTTTATAGGTTCCCAAGTGCTACTTGGCCATATATTAAAAACTTACATTACAGTAATCGTAAGCGTCACCCAACTCTCCCCTCGCTCTTAGAGCGGCAGCCATTTGAAGCAACGCAAGTCTATGGTGTCGTGTGTTGAGGTCAGCCGAACGAGGTCCACGGCCCAGGTCACAGGCTCTTGCGGCACAGGCCACAGCCCGCTCCGTGTCGCGTAGGCGACGCCATAGTTCCGAAAGGCCTACGTATACCTGGATTTTGTTAAATTAAATTATTTTATAGCAGTTTTTCACAACCTGTAGTCTGCGGAATTTTTGTATGGGTGTCTGTGGTCTCATATCTGTACCATAGATAAATACATAGACGATCTCTCAAAGGTCACGGGCAATCGCTGGATCCAGATCGCTCAAGATCGCAACAGGTGGGCGTCCTTGACGGATGCCTATGTCCAGCAGTGGACTTGAATAGGCTGACGATGATGATGATGATGACTGTTTAGTTCAGTAATACCCATAGTTTAACATTGGCTGGCTTAGGTTTAAGATTGTAATTTTGTACCACAATATTATTACTTGAATAAAGTAGTTTAATTGTGATAAAGGTTGACAGCAAAAAAGGTGAAATTTGACAGCAAACATGAGCTAGTGTTTCTTTTCTTACTTGTAACAGCAGCGTATTATCATTCTGCGCTTGAGCAACGCCTAAAGCCTTTTGAAAGCTGTCCATTGCTTTAGAGAAGGCTCCAAGCTCCAAGCTGACGCTGGCGACTGTGAGATGGACACAGCCAGCGGTCGAGCCACCGCCACAATCGTTGTACAGTGCGTGACGAGCGTACGAAAGTGCTCTGTAAAAAAATGTACAGATCTTATTGAAATGTAATACGTAATTGATGTGAAAAAAAATATTTAACCCAACTAATCCTTTCATATATTATATTTATTTATTTTTCTATTAAATTCTATATCAGACAACAGAGCAGGTGGCTCTCCTATATGGTAATAGAATACCGCTGCTCGTGAACAACCGCGCCAGAATCCGCGCATTGCTTATGTATTGCTTTTTAGGCAGTTTTAGTGTCACTTTTAAGGGCCTCCAAATTTCTCACTCACTCAGCGAAACATAGTACCAGTACCGTTTCAAGCGGAGTTTTCTGTAAGCCCGTGGTATCACTTCGACGGCCAAATTAGTGCGTCAGCATATGCTTCATCATGGTTCTTCCACGTTTAGACTATAACTGTCTTATTTAAAACAACGATTTAACATAAACGTGATGTATTGCTTTAACATTTAATATCTCTATCTACGATCGTGACGTCTGATTGCTTGAGCCAGAGACCCTGGGCTGCGCTGCCTGTGTTTCTCGCCTACGCCCATCAAAATAATCACCATCATCTAAGAATATATTATATTTAATATCTGGGCGGGAGCTCCCAAATATCAGCTCGCATTAGATCGTATTCAGCAAATAGCGGCGTGACGTTGCGTAGAAATGTTTGTACCGTCACCATTTTCTATCGTATTCATCACGGGGAATATTCTAACGAGCTGTTTTGGATTTCTGCAGCTAAATATCCCCAACCTTCATCAAGGCAGAAAAGTTTCAACCGTATCACCTCGAGATTTGTCGTTTCCAACAAATAAAGCATATCAGACTTCAAAACATAGTCAGGTAAAATACATATTAGACCTACAGTGAACGATCGGCACATGTACCGTACCATAACATGTTATGCCTTGTCATATTTCTCAATATGTAGATTACCTATCCAATCCACCGAGCGTCTGATGGGATCTGGCCAGGTTGAGGTACGCCTCCGCCCGCATGGGTGCCGAATCTAGTTCCTCTGATATACCCAATTGACGGTTTGCAAACTCCAATGATTCCCTGAAAAAAGAGTCACTAACTGGATAAAGGTCTGTTAAACTAAAGAGAATTAATACTAAAGTAAGTTTGTAGTTCCACAACTGAGCGTTTTTAAGGCTTTTGGACTCAGCTGCCAGCAGAGGTATTTTCAAACCAATACGACTTTGGCATCTTCGAGAAAAATCAGGCAACGTACCCGCGATTCTGCAAAGGTTAGAGGTGTCCATGGGCGGAGGACCGATTACCCCAGATGGCTCACCTAAATAAAAAATAAAAAGTAAATTTCAAAAAATTCCATAAACAATTAATTACTTTAGTGTCTATTTCTTTTTCTAATAGATACAACAGTCGCATATGCATTACAAAAACCCAACCTATATTTCCCAAAGTCCATGAAAGCCTGATAGAGGTGACCCAGCAAAGCGAATTTATCACTCCGATGCCTGACTCCGCGCAACGCTGAAAGCCAAATCTTAACCGCTTGACGTTGTTCATTCTGGCTGTATAGTCTCACGCCGCGCTCAATCTGAAATAAATAACGAACCCTATCGTAAACTCAAGTATTCGAAAAAAAAATCCAAAAATTATAGAATGTAATATTTTTATATTCCCCACGCAAAATAGGGCGGAATGATGACGTCGAGTTGCGGAAACCAGCCCATCTTACAATTCCTAGTATAAATATTTTCTTGTATTTATTTGTAAATACTTCATAATAATTATAAAGTAATTTCTAATGGCTGTATATAAATGATTTTTGTGTTTGAGTACTAATCTTCTTTTGATAACTTTTGAGAGCCTCGTAGCTAAGTGGTTTAATCTCTGTCATGGTAGAGGTCTACCATGAGGCGAGAGGTATTGGGTTCGAATCCCAATCTGGACATTTATAATTTAATTTATTATTTATTCGGTCTCTGGAAGGGTTTGATAGTGACCGGGTGAGTGTATTAACACTGTTACACAAGTGGGAGAGCCATGATGAAGCATATGCGGACGCACTAAATGGGCCTACTCGTCCGAATTGATACCACGGGCTCACAGAATGCTCAACGTGAAACTGTACTTGTACTGTGTTCCGCTGAGTGAGTGAGGATATTAGACGCTTCTAAAGATGCCGCTTAAGTGGTGTAAAAAGCCGGCAATACAACAGATGCGCGGACTAGCACGGTTGTCCATGGCCGGCGGTGTTCTCTTACAACATAGGAGGCCGATCTTCTCCATTGCCCATTATACCATATAATTGTTTCTACTAAAATGAGATTTCTTGCCTTCCGCCTGGCTAGATATTGGTCGATTCTAGATCTGACGATCCGGAAGCATTCGCACCAGCCCATAGAAGGCCGGTGCGCTGGCCCGAACCGCGCGCCCCATCTGCCATTCCGCACCTCTGTTGGATATTCCTCGGAGAACGAGTATAGTTCTGAAAAAATAATCTCTAAAGAAGCCAAATTTTTAACTTATTGTATGAAGGGCAAGTGGGACTGCCCATGGACACTACCAGCCCTTGCAGCGCCGCGGGTGCGTTTCCGGCCTTTAAGGAATGTGTTTGCTCTCTTTTTGAAGGTTCCCTAGTCGTATTGGTTTAATATATTGTGGGTTTTTTATTTTTTTATCAAAAAATACAGTGGTAATTACTAAATCTAACGACATTGCTTAGTAAATAGAAATATGTAATTAATACTTATGTTGTAGTAATTTATCTTTTCCAAAGATTTTATATAGATTTACAAAGATACAACTGATTTATGCCTTTTTCGTCTTCTAAGTTGCAGTGTCATGTTAGTAGTAATAAATCTTAACATTAATGTAAACAACTGACCCGTGGGAGATCCATGCTGAAGCATATGCTGATGCACTATTTGAGCCAGCTCGTCTGAAGTGATACCACATACTCTCAGAATATTCACCGTAAAACGGTACTTGTGAGGGTATCGGATATATATGTGAGGATATCAGAAGCCTTTAAAAGTGCCGCTTAAGCGGCGTAAAAAGCCGGCAACACAACCAATGCGCGGACTAATAGCGCGGTTGTTTATGGGCGGTGATGTTCTTTTTCCATATAGGAGACCCACCTGCTCCGCTGTCGACTATATAGTAAAAAAACGGACCTGGTGGATCGTCAAGGCGGTGCCGTGAAGGGTCCGGCGAGCTAATCAACCGTGAGGCAGACAGCTGATGCGCAGGCGCCCCGCTGTAATTTTAACCATAATATTTCATACTCCTAATCAGAATTAATATAATTAAACTTTTGCACCCGTGGGAGAGCCACTTTGAAGCATATGCTGACGCACTAATTGGACTGGATCATCCCAAGTGATACCACTAACTAACAAAATACTTAGCGTAAAATGGTAGTCGTACTTGAAAGGATGCTTCTACTGTTTCGCTGGGTGAGTGAGGATATGGGAAGCACTTGAAAATGCCGCTTAAGCAGCGTAAAAAGCCGGCAACATTACCAATACGCAGACTGTGGCGTGATTGTGCATGGGTGGCGATGTTCTCTTACCATATTGAAGATCCGTCTGTGCCGTTATCCACTATTTCATTTAAAAAAAACTATATAGTTGAGCAACATAATGCTTTTTTCTACATTTATGGCAATGAATATATTCGTTTATGTAAAAAAATCTACGAAAACATATGACCACAATAAATATTTAGCAACGTTCTGTATTTTAAATATAACTATTCTTATATATAACAAAATATGCATATTTAAATGTGCTACATGTAATCATTTTCTGGCACCATTCCATGGAATCGGTTGTATTCAGAGGTAAATCCATTTTAACTTGTCCCTCTTCGAGAGCTTGGACACCTTTCTTTACCCCGCTGCTCTACTCGCAATTGGAACATTATCTATGTTTGGAACATTCTGGAGACCGAATAAATTAAATTATAATTGTCCAGACCGGTATTCTAAGCCAATACCTCTCGCTTTATAGTAGACTTATAAAACCACATAGCTATGAGGCTGTGGAAATGTTCTATGTCAGAATGGGTTGTGGGTTGTAATGCCAAGTGAGTTTCATATCTTTTTTCGTTCTATCTTACATACTTACCCTAGGAAGTCGCGTGACTCGAGCGAGTCCCATGACATATTCCGCGGGTGGAGACGGCAGGGTCACCTGCTAGCTGGGTGCATTGCGCACTCCTGTTTCCACATAACCTGTGGACACATGCTTTTCTCATACGCACAGAATAAATACTTCCTACTTAAATATCCTGTCACTTTCTCGCTTATGGAATTTATTATTTCAAAAAGGAGACGAAACATTTGAAGGAAAGATTTAATACCTTCTACGTATGTAAATAATCTTTAAAGGTTTCATGTCGCTTCCAACCATACTATTTGCGTCATTTCTATTAGAAATTACATAAATGTGTTTAAATATTGTTAAAAAATTTATCTTATTAAGATGAAATCTATAACCCAAGTGCGTTTATCTTCAAAGAAATCTTTCTTTTCATCATCGCATTTGTTTTCAGGACTTTCAGACAATGCTACGAGTTATTTATATGCTAAGCTCTTAATTACGTCCTGCCTGTCTACAGAGTTTAGATTTCATCATACACAACAAATATTTTAAAGCTAAAATATTTGAGCTGTTAAAAATAAATTGTCATCAGGATATAGTATTTCTATCAAACGAACTATACCGGCTTGTATATAACCTCCAAACATAGAACAAGGATAGAACATAAGACGTGCACGTCAAGAGGTTCCTTGCAAATCATATTAGCCTAGTCTAGATCTAGGTCATCGTGAAATGTCACTGAAAACAGGTCACCGCTCCTGGACACTAAACACACAACCTTTATTCCTTGATATAGGCTTTATTAACTATCCGGGATTGTTAATTTATTCAGGATTAATCCTTTAAAATTATACTCATAATTATCCTATAAAAAACCATTCACAATATAAAAAGATTTTGTACATAGATAAATATAACTTCGTTCTCTTGTAAAGTTTACATTTACATTTTTATCTTAAATTTTATTCGAAGCATTGTTAACTTTATGAATTAACAATTAGGACGAAGTTTAACTCAATTAGAAAATTAAAAAGTACTTTATGAATATGATTTGAATTAAAATGTGTCTTTATATTAAACATATATTTTTTTAATAAATTACTTTATATATTTATTATGTATAATGTAAATTATTAATTATTTAATATAATTTATTATTATTTTATTATATACTTCAATGTGTTTGAATTTTCTTTATATAATATTTTAATATAATTTATTATGTTATAATATATTAAATAAATACCTATTTATATATTTATAAAATTGTATTTTACAGTCACTAGTTTTAGCTTATTATTTTATATTATTAAAATAAAGAATTCATAAAGTAAATGCACATAAATAAATAAAAAATAATAATACACATAAAATGGACAGATATGCGTCCAAGGGGGAGGGCCAATGTCCAGCAGTGGACGTCTTACGGCTGAAATAATGATGATGGCGTTGATGATGATGAAAGTAAATAAATATATATATTTTCTTAAGACACTGCATAGTACCTAAACCCATAACAAATTATATAAATAATAACTTTTAATTTTCACATTATTTTATCGTAATATTAAAGAAATCCACATTACCGCTAGATTTTAAAGAATTATTTTTTTTAAATTACAATATTACTGCAATATAAGACCTTAACATTTTTTATATTTATTTAATCATATTATGGATCTAAATATTTATACCAGCTTAGTTTATAATTCTTTATGATAATGTAAAACACCAAAGGTATTTATAGAGGTTAAGTGAACAATATTTTTTTGTTCTAAAATACTCTATTTCTGGATGCGAAAGAAATTGATAAATGGAAATAGTTAATGAAAACTAGCAATTAAATATTAAATCTCTTTAAGTTATATAAAAACCAAATTTCAATTATAAATTGAGTCAAAAATCGATGAAATTCTCAAGGTACATTTTTCCAAATTTGCATTATTAAAATTTATTCAGGTATATGTAGTCTAAAATGTTCTAATCGACCATCGAGATCCTATTCGTACTAAAAACCTGTTTTAGATATCACAAAAGGTGAGCTTAAAACCTATTTTCTAAGTATAAAGACATAATTAACTATATATAGTACTCACAGCTTTTTGGACAACACTCAATCCGATCGCTAAGTCAAATTGACGTGGTATACATTAATTTTTTCTTATTATTTTATTGTAAATTCACGGAAAAGTCCTTCTTCAGACTTGGAGCACACCCCGCACTGAGGGATATTGTGCAGATGACTAGCGAACTCTATAGAGTAGCCATATTTGACATTTCAACAACTTCGAAAACTGATAGAAATACTAAGATTCAACTTGAAAAAGGCAGGTACAGTTTTATAAACATAGAGAAATTCACTAAATCCTTTTGTAGCAAAAAATATTTTATACATATACGTCTGAAATCATTTTATTACGACTTAAATAGCTTTTTACGACATTTAACATTTCACATTGCAAAAATAATTGTTGATAAAAAGTAAGATTTCCGAAACGTTGACTAATTTTTAACAAAATATTAAATTTTAATATTAAAATTGGTTTTATTTTAAATAATTTTGTCGGTTAAAGGTGTATACACGACTCTATGGCTTCCCTAATCTGCAGCATCCCGCTGTCCCCTTTCACCGCGAGTTGAGCGCATGCGCGGCTAGAATCGACACATCAAAAACGTTTTTCCATTTAAATGCACATAGTATATTTAACGCCTATTATTAGTACTTATAATCCACCAAAGCTCAGTGGTTACTTACAAAGCAGAAAAAAATAGAACAACAGAAAAAAAATTAAAACAAATAAGGGTGTTCTTATGTCATTAAGACACAAAAAAATGTTTATTGACATTTGAAGTACACACACACAAACACGACACCACACAACCTACGAGAGGAATAACAGGCTACATATATTTAGGGAACAATTTATTATAATTAATTTATGCTATTCTTAGTGAAAAAATTCGGATAAAATAATAAACTGTACTGTCATATGAGTGAGTGAGGAAGCCTTTAAGAATACCGCTTAAGCAGCGTAAACATCCGGCAACACAACCAATGCGCGGACTGCGACTGTGTATGTGTGACTATGGCGCGTTTGTCCATGGTCGCTGCCGCGGTGTTCTCCTTCCATATAGGAGACACACCTGCTCCGTTGTCCACCATAACATAAAAAAAAATATTATAAGCTTTCACCATTTTCAAAATTTAAGCCTTTTGCCATGTTTAAATTCTATTGTTGCAACATATGTGACTTTCTAAATTATGTCGCGGTCAAGCGTACCTTGTACAAATAGATATGTTTACCAGGATTTCCGATTGATTAGAAGGAATAGTTTTCGCCATTTCTGATCAGCCTTTTTTGCTCAACCCATAGGAGAGCCATGCTCACCCGTGGGAAAGCCATGCTGACGCACAAATTGGGCCGGCTCGTCCGAAGTGTACCCCGGGCTCACAGAATACTAAGCGTGAAACGGTACTTTGTACTGTGTTTCGCAGAGTAAGAATATCGGAGGATATAAATCGGAGGATATTAATATTATCGGAGGATAAAAAAAATGCTCTTAAGAGACGTAAAAAGCTGGCAACACAACCAATGCGCTGACTGTGACGCGGTTGGTCATGAGCAGCGGTGTTTTCTTACCATATAGGAGAGCCACCTGCTCCGTTGTCCGCTTTTTAAAAAAGCCTTTACCAGTACTTCCATGTGAATGAACGGGAAACCGGGAAGAAAGACGGCTGGGTCCATTAGTGTAAAATAATACATACTAAAACTTACTAATTAACAAACTAAAAATGTATTTATTATATACTATATTGTTGCAGACTTATAAAATTCTGTCAACCATCAAAAACGCACCTCAAAAGACAAACACATAAACATAAAACACTTTCAGCTCCACAAATTGAGAGAAAAAATATAGTCAGCATCAATTTTAATTCAAACAGTAATAAATTGGCATCTCTCAACGACATTAGACACACACAGCCACAAGTTATTATTAGAGGACATATTTTGTTAATCCCAAATCATCCCTCGACTTCAGTCTGACGCGTGTCTTCGCGCCATCCGCGCGAAATGTTACTGTTAAACTTCTTTTTTTACCATAAAGTTGATAAAACTCCTTGCATCCACAGAATAAGGTCTTAAATCAAGTTAAGGTAAATAAAAAAAAACTTTTCTCTATAGATTTTACGCGCGGCTGAAGTTATTGTTTTAAATATGAGCTATGGTTACGTGGAATTTGATTTGAATAAAAATTGTTGTGATGTTAAAAGTGAGACACAGACTGAAGAGAGGGAAGAGGTCCACGTTTTAGGACCAAGTAGACGGTGCTTGGCTTGGGCCTGCAAGGCTTGTAAACGGAAAACTGCTGCGGTTGACCGAAGAAAAGCAGCTACGTTAAGGGAAAGACGACGATTAAGAAAAGTATGTTTAAAATTTTAAAAAAAAACTCTGTTTTCAAGAATTAAATATTCATTTTACATTCATAATCATTACAGTTATAAACTTTTTGATAAAATATACCAATTAATCATAACCCAAGTAAAATATATTCGTGACGAGAATCCATTTTATATGCGCTAATGTATCAAATATTTTTAACATTCCATTTAAGAAATAGGACATATTAAACGACTATTATAAACTCAAAACAAAAGCTACAGTTGGAAAAACTAAAAAACCTGTCCTATTTTTTCATTTCCAACCCTTACCGTATGTGAATGGATAAAATCGGTGCAATAAGTATTTATTGTTTATTATATACTATATAAATTATTTTATTGATTTATATTATAAATTTAAATTTCTATTTTTAGTACGTAGATTAGTATTTTTTATATTATTACGGACAACGGAGCAAGTGGATCTCCTATGTGATAAGAGAACAGCGCCGCCCATGGACAACCGCGACACAGTCCGCGCATTGGTTGTGTTGCCGTATTTTACGCCATTTAAGCGGTATTTTTAAGGGCCTCTGATATCCTCACTCACTCAACGAAACACAAGTAGAAACATCATTTTAAGTACAACTACCACATAACGCTGAGTATTCTGTGAGCTTGTCTCTCCCACGAGAATATAATTATTGTTTTAGGCGTTATTTGTTAATTTAAAATTTATTTTTTGATATACTACAACGTTTCACCCATGGGAGAGCCATGCTGAAGCATATACTGACGCACTAATTGGTCGCTCGTCCTAAATGATACGGGCTCACAGAATACTCAGCGTGGAATGATACTTGTACTATGTTTTGCGGAGTGATTGAGGATATCGAATATTAAAATGACGCAAAAAGTCGGCAATACAACTAATGCGCGGACTGTGGCGCGGTTGTCCATGGGCGCTGTTCTCTTATCACATAGGAGATCCACTTGCTCCGTTGTCCGCTATATTATAAAAACGTATTGCGTAACATCTTTACTTCCTTATATACGAAAAATTCTGAAAAATCAGTTGGTTTAGACTTTAAACATTATTCTGCCATTGATAAAGCAGAATAATGTCTTCCAGGTCCTCAAGTGTTCACGTCATGGTAGATATATTAAAACACTTAGCTACGAGATTCTCAAAATATACTAATAATATATGAAAGTAAAGCTTGTGTGTTTGTAACTTTGTATCTAGGTGGTATTTCTGGATCTTCTGAACTGAAATATCATTTACCTAAAGAAAGATTAAATGTTAGATCAGCATTCTATGAAAACTATTTCGCCCATTTATGAAATATTTATAATAAAAAAAATAAGTATAAATTTCGCTCACTTGTGATTACTTAGCGTTCTTTTTTTAAAATTAATATAATATTAAAAAATTATAAAGATACCGTGAAAGAACCGCTTAAGCGGCGAAAAAAGCCGGCAACACAACCAATGCGCGGACTATGGAGCGGTTGTCCCTGGGCGGTGGTGTTCTCTTAGCGTATAGAAGATCCACCTGCTCCGTTGTCCGCTATACCAAAAAAAATCTAGTTTTCAAAAATGCTTACATGTGTGACTTTGAAAACAAACCCGCGTGTTAGAATTAGTAAGAACTAAGAAATTCACAACTAACTGATCTCTTAAGCCATTGTACGTGATATAGACGCTTTGTTTCAAACTTGGTTCAGATTAACATCACTTGTCGATAATGAGTGACAAGAAAATCTATGAATGTCTCTAATAGCTTTTTCTCTTTTAGTAGTGGCTTGTAAAGTTATTTTAATTTTATTTATCGCAACACACTAATAATACAGTTGATACCCTTTAACTAATAAATTATATAATTGATATTACATAAATAATTTTTATCCAATATTATATAGTTAATTAATACAATTACTTTTAAAATCGATTATAATAAAATCGTTTACAACGACCGATCGGTTATTACAGCCAGATTGAACGGTCCTGCCCGAACCTCTAATAAATTATTTAGTAAATATACCGCCTATAAAATATCGGAATAAAGACCAACCGCTTCTAATATAAAATAAAATTCATAATAAAATGAAGAAAATGCGACATTAGCTACTCACCTGTGGTATTCCGAGTATGTCAAAAGAAATTACTTATCATTTAAAATATAAGACCATTAAAAAAACCACAAAATAAGAAGAAGAAAAATATGACAATTGACACTAATACAACAATGTGTGGATAAAAAAGGATTTATTGTAAATAAATATTCAAATAAAACCAAAAAGGTCGGTTATCAATTCCATATGGTTTTTACTTTTTATTAATAAAAAAGGTTAGGTTCTATTAATAAGATGGAAGTTTAAAAAGGTATATTGCTGGTTGATATTAAATTGAAAATCTCTAGACACGGCAGTAATTACAGTTGACGTATGCTCAGGGGAATCCTGACGGACGTTTTAAAAGCTATTACGTGTGACACACTCGTTTATAACTCCCCTTAATGTCGGCTCTTAAATACTTAAAAATAAATTTTATATTTTCGTCTGTTGATATACCATTACTAAGTAGTTGTTTGAATTTATTTAAGACTAACTGAAAACTGTAAATATTCAATTGTAAGCAAGTATAATATATATAGTACGAAAACTAGCCTAATAATATTAATTAATGTAATTAATAAAACCATTTTATTATATTTTAAATAGAGAGGAATATATTATAAAGAAAAATGGTTTGATTGTTTGTTTGACTTGTTATAGGCTCCGAAACTGCTTGTAGGATTTGAAAAATTCTTTCGCTATTGGAAAGCTATATATACTACCTAAGGTTAACTTAGGCTATATATATATATGTATTATATATTTTTGAAGTATATTTTTATGATATTATAGCTGACTACTGAGCAGGTAGGTCTCCTATATGGTAAGAGAATACCGCCGCTAATTGATGATGACGGTATTTTTAAAAAGCGTAGTTTGAAGGGCCTCCGATATCTTCACTCACTCAACGAAACACAGTAGTAGTACTGTTTCAAGTATTTGTGTATATCATTTTACACTGAGTATTCTGTGCACCCATAGTATCATTTCGGACAAGCCGGCCCTATTAATGCGTCAGCATATAGCAGCGTGGCTCTCACACCGGTTAAAAGAAGTAAGAAATTAAAACGCCAATAATGTTACCCAAAGTGTAAAAAAATATTATAAAACTCCTTTCATCGCGTGATAGATTATAATTGATTATAGAACAAAATAATGTCACAATATATTCTTTTATCCAAAAATAATTATAAAAATGCCGTCCATGTATTAATTTTTAGGGCTAAAAAATTTGAAATTTTATAAATATTCAATGAAAACATATTATGAATGACATCTGCACCTAATTTAGTATATCTAAAAGATACAAATCCGTCGTTTCCAAATCCATAAATACACGAACAGTAACAATTTTTCAAAAACTTCATAGACAAATTTCAAGACGACAAAAGCCGCCGTATAAATTTTTTATATCGCTTTTGACAGATTTATTTGAAACGATCATAATATTTAATGACATTAACAAAACGATACAAGAACATAAAATAAAATTCGCTTTGAGTGAGCCGATAAATTTATTCTTATGTGAAAATAACATGTATCTGTGTCTATTTTCGTATTATGAGACATGTTTGTAGGTTTTATGATTAGGATTAGTGGCTCTTTTCTATTTGTACGCAGATTGAAATGTAAGAAAATCTATAATCGTTAAATGAACAGTATTAATGAAATGTATTTACATTTCTGAGTTTGTTTGACTTATTTAAGATATTGAAGTCATTAGTGAAAAGGGACGGGAAAGCGGTTATCATGGACAGATCGCGATGCATGTTTTGATTATGTTGCCGGCTTTTTACTTCTAAACAGCGAGCCAATCTTGGTGGACGTCTGTTATTTTCACTCTCTTTGTAAATCAGATTACGGCTTTCACGAAGGTATTCTGTGAGCCCGTGGTATCAAGCCGGACGAGCTGACAATCATGATTGATCAATCATGAGTCACATGATTGTATTGTTTTAACACTAGAATTACATACTTTTATATTATAATATTTTATAGCTAAAACTTTTATAGCAAAAAGTAAAGGTCGCTTTTTCTACGAAATGCGAAACTAAGACAATAAAATAAATTAATTTAAGGCGTAACCACTTGCCAACAGTGATTTATAAAATAAGCTATTTTCGTATATTCTTCTTTATCGTGGCGTATTAAGTATTGTGATAAGTAGGACATTTAACGTGCCACTGTGTAGAAATTCTTTGTGCCGACGAATAATAAGAAACACAATTTCAAATAAGTAATTATGAACGAAAATGAAACGAAATTCAAATAGTGTTTATTGTAGTAAAAACATTATGAATATATACTATTAAAATGGAATCAGATTTTTTATCATAAAATTAGCGGATAAGTTAGAGATTATCACCGCCCATGAACAGCTGTTCCGCAATTCGCGCTTTTGTCGTTGGTGACTTTTGTATACTGCTTAAGCAGCAAGTGAAACTTGACGGGGTCTCATATACACTAACTCAATTAAAGGCCGGCAACCTATCCGTAGCTCAGCAAGGACAAGGGGTGTCCATGGGTGGAAGACCACTTATCGTAGGTGAACTGCCCGCTTTTTGGCCTCCCTATTTTAATATAAAAAAATCAAGTACCATTTCACAGTGGTTGGGAAAAAAGCTTCACTTCGGACGAATCTTCTCAAATTAGGACGTCAGTATAAGTTTTAGCACACTAAACTCTTCTATAGTGGAGAAATTATTAACTTAAAACTGTTTTTAAAAATAAAGGAATATTTTATTTTGCATTTTCTTCTGTTTTTCATTACAGTCGAATTTTCTAGGACAAGTATGTAATCAAATAAAAAAAAAACTCCAGTGTTAAAAATATTTGTGCCTCACAGCTCATCTGTTAAGCAAATGAGGCGAAATTATTATCCTACATAAGATCTACAGAGATCTCGGACGAATCATTTCATGAATTCAAACACATATATTTATTAAGATAGTAATATTTCAAAACTAAAAAAATCTCCTATCTTTATAACAAAAATATTAAAGCTTTTGTAAAATTTTATGAAAAACAATTTCACACTTTCAATATATATTTTTTTTAATTTTGAGATAGGATATTAAGATTATAGGATAAGTGTCCCACCGCCCAAATACACTCATTGCTTCAGCTGAGACCCTGTGAGTTTGTTTCCGGTCTTATGAATAGATGCGCACTTTTTTGAAGGTACCAGCGTAATAGTAATTTGGAAATACCTTTGCAAGCACATAATTCTACTTTACTAATTAATATTATACATAATACTTAAAACGCCGCCCTAGTGGTTTAAAAAGCCGGCACACAACCAATACGAGGACTGTGGCGCGATTGTCTATGGGCGGCGGTGTTCTCTTACCATATTAATACCCACCCACTCCGTTGTTGTCACATTTTTCTATAGGTGAACGCAGCTTTCGAAGAATTAAGAATTCGCGCAAGAGCTGGCAGCGGTCGTCTACCCAAGCTGGAGATACTCCGAGCTGCGATACAACATATAGAGAGACTCCAAGCTGCTCTACGAGCTGCAGCTGTTGTGAGTATACATGAATATTTGGCACCATCAAACTCAAAAGCATTTATTCAAATTATAGGCCCCATAAGTAGCAATTTTCTATTCCCAATTATATACAAATCAATATTAGCTCACAGAATACCAGCATAAAAATACTGTTTCGCTAAATAAGTGAGAATATTGGAGGCCTGTTAGACTGTACTGGAGGTGTAAAAAATGGGCAACACAACCAAAGCGCTGATTGTGACGGGGTGATCGTGGTATCCTCATCTCTTACCACAGAGGAGACCCGTCTGCTCTGTTGCCTGTTGTACCATACAAAAACTATTACTCTTGCTTCCGCCCATACCATATTATTTAGAAAAAAGAAATCACGTTATATCATCATTTCAGCCGTAAGTCATCCACTGGTCATAGGCCTCTCAATTGGACTTCCTTGAATACCTGTCGGAGGCGACCTGCATCCGCCATCTTAATAATATATATTGATAATAATATTCATATATATTGTATATCTAAGTAACTAAAATCTTGAATATACGAGCACACTTCCATCCTGTATATAATTTAATTTCACTGAAATAAAACAAGAATAGTCACGACAGATGTCGCTAATTCACTTGACTCGTTCGATACTCCCGATTCCAGAAATACGCACAGTCCTTTTCTCTTATTTGTACGGTATTTTCATATTAAATTTACTGTACGAAGTACCCCGTGTGAAGTATATTTACCCTCTTTACTTGAGACGAAGTCGGGACAGATTTCAATATATTAATTATTGTTTTATCACAAAGGGCGTATCGGTATAGGGCCAGAATGGCATTCGAAATAGTATTTTCAGAAAAAATATCAATAAAACATACGTAGAAATGAGTTTGATAAAACTAGGTAACATTTAAAAAGTGCAATGTTTTCCTGTACTGCTTAGGAATACGACTGAAACTGTATAACCCTAAGCTTCTTAAGCTACCCTACCAAATAGTAATGGTTAACATATGTATGTATAGTTATTACCGAATTACCTAAAGATATCCAACACCTCATCAGAGTTTTGCCTTACAGAATTTATTGTATAGAATATAAATATTATAATAAGTTGTGTATATTTTGTTCTCACAAACTTCCATAGAAACAAAACATTAATTGAAACCTTGGACTGTGACATACGAATAATAAATATTTTGTAAATATCTACCGTCAGCTACAGAAGCCAAAAAATAATAGCAAAATAAAGAAAGGTATAATCATAGAAATAGATACGCTATTCCGATATTGTATTATCATTTTACCAGTTTCAACTATCTTCAAAGCACAAACTCCCGAGGCCCAAAAATAACTGATGGACGATAAGTCGCGGAAAGATGTCGCGATGTTAAACAGCAATTAATTCCCGCCAGACACGATTTATAGCTACACGTGCGCCCGCGCATAAATAGAAGCTACATTTAATTGGTGATATTTTATGTAATCCACGGGATATGATCGGAAAATCTGAGGTGGAATATTTTGCACTTGTATTAGTTTCTAGTAGAATTTAAATTTTGTTTTTTAAAGTTAATATTAGCGTATTTTCGCTTACATAAAATCCAGATTAAAAGCCTCATTCTATATAAAAGGCTTAGTGGTCTATTATTTTAACGTGAGATCAGGATTAGTGGGTTCGAGCGTCGGTTTTGATAAAAAAATATAATTAAGATATAATTTATTCTGTCTTCGAAATGGTTTGTCAGTGGCCGGGAGAATGTCTTAATGCAGTCTTACCGGTAGTAGAACTGAGCTCGTCCGAAGTGTTTTTTTTTTCTAGCGGACAACGGAGCAGGTGGGTCTCCTATATGGTAAGATAACACCGCCGCCCATCAACAACCGCGCCACAGTCTGCGCATTGGTTGTGTTCCCTGCTTTTTACTCTAAAACGCTTTTTACTTTTTTTTACTAATCTTTCACTAATGGGTAAGTCATATTTGATATATATCGTTTCAGTTGGAGTCCGAGAGCTGTAAGGGGTACGTGGAGCCTACAAAATCACACGCAGAAATCAGAGTCAGCAAAAATGACCGGGAAAAGCCTTTTTTAAATGGTAAACATTGAGCACTAATATCTAATTAATTGTATCTCGGTTCATAATTTAAGATGTCTTCATTGACATTAATATTTTATGTAACTGTATTTATATTTATAAATCATTATTTACATATTTTTAGCATAATCTTGTAACTATTGATTCCAAATCCAATAAGAATCGTAATGGATATCAGATTCAACACTACCTTATCCCGCTTGCTGTTAAAATTATCACGCTAAATTAGACATAGTATAGTTACTTTATCTGGGTTCATAGATATTTTGTCTGTGCATTAACAACCTAAAAGCGCATCGCAAGTACTAGCCGATATAATAAAAGAAAAAAAACAGAAATAGAATATAAGTTTTGACAATTTACATAGTATATTCCCGTATTTATAAGCTTGGTTAAAATCCGATATTTAATTACTTGTAAACAATTGATTATCAGTGAGAGAGTGACGGAATATTATAAAACATTGTTAAGCAAATTAACAAGGGTGGATTGATAAGATTCCGGCCTGTTGTCAATGTTTATCAATGTTTATCAATTATTTATCGCAATGTCATTTTTTCAGGGGATTCAACGTGTGGACTGAACAGTTTGGCTCGACTGCGATGTATAGTACAATCAATAGCCAAAGATAATGTGTGACTTTAGTTAAATTATTTTAAGTAGGTAATAAATAAAATGTTTGATCATATATATATTATACAGTGTAAACTCCATGTAACGTCCGTCGATTTAACGACAAACTCCCTAAAGCGTCGAAATCAATTGGCTTTAG
>DWCF01003420.1:0-19683 GCA_018230265.1 Delias oraia
TTAAGATAAATAATTGTATTTATGGTGTTTTTACAAATCAAAGTGCGAAAATTGGGGTAAAAAAAAATAAATTTTGGTAATACCTAAAATAACCGAAATCGTGCATTTGCTCACTCTTTTAAAAACCGTTTTGTAAAATAAAAAACCTAATGTGCAGATGTTTACATGTATTGTAATAATGTAACAATTCATAAGTTGTTTTTTTACGATAGTAATATCTTTCATATCAATTTAACTAATAATGAATCCTAGATGCAATAATACAAATAATTATCAAGATCTTCTTGTTATAAAATTCATTTATAATTATAATTTTTTAACAGATCTATTTGTTAATAAAACATTGATTTAAACATTTCATTGATTTTTTACTACTTTAAATTTTTAAAAATATTTGTTCGTTGTAATTACGATGACGCAATTATATTAAAAACTGTCAAAACCTAATTTGAATGAAACACTGTTCAGCTGTTGTTTGCTTAGAGCAGTTTTGCTTTTAATCTATACAATAAATTTTTAATGGTTTTACAAACTTAGGTATTTACATTCTAAAACCAATATAAACACATAATCAAAATTTCTATATTAGTTGAAATTAAATTAAGAACACCAAAAGATGCAATCATTGGATTTTTTATTATTCTGTATTTTTTGTAAATTTTTCAAATAGAATATTTTTAAATTTTAATTTTAAAACGAAAATAAGAAAGATAAAATTATTCCATAAGAATTTACAAAACCACGGAAATATATTCAAATGGTAATAATAATACCTTCTTTATATTTGTTTGTTATAAAACTATGTATTAGTATTAATTTTTTAAAACTATGTGGTTAAATAAATTTATTAAAAATTACATCATTGGTTCAAATTGGATTCTTTTGTCAAATTACAAGTTTCTCTTTTACGTTCATATAATAAAGCTACAGCAGCGGTTGCTAAAACATTTAGACTCCTATAAGGCATTTTTTCATATTCCTGCTGTATTCGATAAAAATATTCGTTACTACTTTTAGACTTTTGCCTTTGATTTTGAAACCAAATTTGAATAGTTCGAGGATTAATCTTTAATACTCGGCTTAGTTCTTCTCGCAATTCAGTAGAAGGAAACGGGTTTTTAAAAAAACTTTCATACAATATTTTACTTTGGTATGTATTCATCACTGTACGAACTCTTCGATTTGATTTAGGTATGTCGTCATTACTCGTTTTCCTTAATTTTTTACTTATATGTATCTTACTACTACGTTCTTTTTTATTATAATTTTTTGTAGTCATATTTTTAGTCTCCATATAAGAGGTACATTAAATATTTTTTTTTATTCTAATTCAATGATGTTTTGAGACATACCAATTACAAATGACGTGTCTATATTTACTTTTAAAAAACCTTTTTTTGCCTGATCAAGTATCAGAAAAATAACAAAAAAATATTTTTTTTCGATATAAACAGTCATGTGTATTCTTATAAAACGTTGGAAAAGATTTAAATTAAATTTCGCGTGATCGATAACTATTTTTATAAGTTTTTAATAAAACTTATAAATTATCCTTTATTAATATAAAATGTCAAACTCGTTTTTTTAATTAAAAAAATGTTTAATTGTTAACTTTCTCTTCTTTAACACATTTACCTGCTTTAATGATCTCATCTACCATTAACAGACTCATAGAAACAATTGCGCTATTATTTAATATACCTTGTACTACAGTATAAGAGTCATAAATATCATCAGTTTGAGCATCATCTCTTAATATTTTAATAAGTTCTTCGTGAACGTTACTTCCCTTATTTCTTAATAAAAATTTTATCATTTTTGTATAAGCTTCTTTTAGTACTTCATAACCCACGACGTCTTGTTCCTTTTGTTCCTTTAATTTTAAATCAATAAATTTTATAAGATTCTGATATAAATGGATTCCCCCTTCTATAATTTTTTTTTCTTTATATGTACTGAGAAGAACTTTAAGAGTTCCTCTGATAGCATTATTCATTTTATTCATTTCATTTTCAGTATCCGCCCTAACTAAAATTGTACAGGATCCCTTAAAAGGAGTTCCTTCTAAATATGTATATTTCTCTTCTCCGATATTTACTACCTTTACTTTTGCACAATATCCTAAATTTCTAATGTCTAATTGAGAAACTTCACTTATTATATTTCCACCACACATATATAAAAGCCTTTCCATGTTACGTCTTTTTGCCCTTCTTAAAGCTAAAATATTATGTTTCGATAAAATATCCAAAGAGAATGGATCAATCCCTTTTTCAGATATAAGTAAAAAACTTTTTCCTGTTTCATTTTTTATTTTATCTGCAAATTCACCAATAAGTTGCGCTTTTCTTAAAATAAAATCACGTTCGTTTTTTACAAGCTCTTCTCTCTGTTTTGAAGTGCTGTATATAAATTGTGCGTTGATTTCAGGTTTCTCATATTCTAAAGACATGTTAGTAACCATAACAACAACATCGTTAAGTTTCGTAGGCATTCCGTAGTGTCTATTTCCATGATCTAAAACAAGTCCGTCAATATATTTAGTGTCTTTTACATCCCCTTCGTTCATTTTAATCACCTCAACCATATTAACATCTTGAAATTGTGATTGTGAGATGTTTTTTATAGCTTTTGTCAACATAGGCGCAATGAGTTTAGAGTTATGTTTACTCAGTTTTGTATTAAGTAGATTAAAAGATAAAGTGTTAAATTGTTCTTCCGTTTCTAGCATTACTGAAATTTCTTCAATATATTTCGATACTTCTGTTATACAGTTCTGTATGCCATTACAAATTGTAGAGATGGAGACACCATCGACGTAATATTTATAAGCGGAATTAAAGATTTCAGAACAAAGCACTATAAAAGAAGTACTACCATCTCCATAGGTGTTATATAAAGATGTTGCTGCTTTTGTAATTATAATAGAAGTGGGATTTATAAATTGTATATCCTTACACAATAAATTTCCATTTTTTGTTATAGTAAGTGTTTGTCCTGGTGTAATAATAGCCTTGTATGTACCACTCGGTCCCAGTGAAACCGAAAATAAAGATTTCAACGATTCACAAGTAGAATTATTCATTTTAATAGCCTGTCCTGATTGTGTAATCTGAGCTTCTGAATTTGTTGACTGCATTTTAGGGCAAAAAATATTAAGTAAAAAATTTAT
Organism: Delias oraia; assembly: GCA_018230265.1. Taxonomy (NCBI): domain Eukaryota; kingdom Metazoa; phylum Arthropoda; class Insecta; order Lepidoptera; family Pieridae; genus Delias; species Delias oraia. The sequence goes on from DWCF01003420.1 coordinate 3,173, forward strand.
TGTAGACCAGTAAATTCTCTGAGAAGTTTACCTTTTTCAAATTGGATAGTTTTGACAAAATCATACATTCGCATTTTATCTACATCGGTATTAAAAATAAAGTTATCTTCCAAGACGGTGCTTTTACAATTTAGAGATAAAATAAAGGATGGATAATGTACTGGTATTGGATAACAGATATTTTCACTTTTATTATTGTATACAACAGTATTGTCGCCATAAACTAGTACATAAAAATTATCTCCTAATCCACATTCGATATTAGGTCTTTTTTTAGTTTTAAATGTAAAATCTACTCTGTTTCTTAAAAATATCATTTCTAAAATTTTTTATCCCCTATGTCCGAAATAAAATTATTCGAGAAATATTCGTATGATGATGTTGTCTGCGCAGATGAATCCGTTTCTTCATTTATTAACGTCTCAAGAAAATTTATTATTCCACATGAAGGATCTAGATCAATTATTAAAAGTAAGAGTAAAGCATCTCTTTCTGTGATTAATAGGTTTGTTAACTCTCTTATGAGAAATGGAAGAAATAGTGGTAAGAAAAGCCTTGCTAATACATGTGTAGAAGATGCCTTTGTTATAATTAATTGTCTCACTAAGAAGAACCCTTTACAAGTTTTGGTAGATGCAATTATAAATGCAGGTCCAAGGGAAGACACTGCTAGAGTCGGAAGGGGTGGTTCTATGAAGAGGACTGCTGTAGACATTTCTCCATCTAAGAGAGTCAGTATTGCGATACAATTGTTGTCAAATGGAATAAGATCTTCTGCATTTAAATCAAGAAAAACTCTTGCTGAATGTATTGCTGACGAATTAATTAATGCAGCAAATTGCAGTCAGAACTCGTATGCAGTAAAAAAAAGAGAAGAAATTGAAAGGATTGCTAAATCTAATCGTTAAAATAAATTTTTAATTTACAAACATACGTGTCAAATAAATCATCACGTCTCCTTTTATTTGTTTTAAAAAGTTTTGTTATAAATAAACAATGAGAAATTTGTTAGACGTAGATGTAAGAAATTTTGTGCCTATTGTTACAATTGGAAATGTACTTAACACGCTTTATACATTACAAGAGCAAGGGATATCTTCAGACATAGGGTCTATGTTTATACCCGCTTTCTTGATGTCATATGGTGGTCCACTTATTGGAAATCTTGTCTACAAGCAATTTTGTTTTTCTATAGATGTGCTAATTATCTTTTTTATCTGTTTACTTTCATTTTCAATAATATCCCGTTACACAATTTTAAGATATTTTACTAAAATTTTCCCAGTAGTAGCAACATCCCTTTACTTTACCAGCCTAAAAAATAGTAAGCAGCCACTTATCAATATTGTCGCATATTTAATCGTTTCTGATATTTTCTCTAGATTATTTACTAAAATACTGCTTGATATGAATTTACATTATTCATTATTAAATTTTAGAAATCTTTTTCTTAATGTAATGATTTTAGGAGTAGTCAGACTGTTAAATTTACCAGATCATCTAATTTTTGCTGTTATGTTCAGTGTCCATTCTCTTCCACTGATCAAATTTAATGTAAAAATCAATAAAAAAGAGAAAAAAAAATTGAAAGAAATACCAGTAAACACCAGTCTTAAAAAAGTTAGACCTAAGAGAAGAGCTAGTATTACAAATTTATAATAAAACATTAATAGTAAATTATTTAATCGTAGACATTAAAACCAATATCTTTAGCATATTCCCTAAAACATCTTCTACATATAGTCATATCATATTTAAAAATAATTCCTCTAAATCCGCTGCAAGCACGACATTTCTTAGCTTGTTCGTTTGTGGCAATTTTATGAGAAAAAGGTCCTTTTGTTTCATTTTGCTTAATTGGTACATCTAAAATTTCTGCAAGATTCATTAAGGGGTAAATTTTACTAAAAAAAAAGATGAAACATGTTGAATATTGTGTATGGTCAAGCAAATAATCAGTAGATATGAATATCAGAGAAACTTTTTTGGATGGCTCAATATATACATGTTGTCTAATAAATATATAAGAATGTATTATTAACTTTTTTAATGTTATTAACATATCAAAGATATTCAACATCTCTTTTATGTTAGTTGTAACCAATATGTAAATGGTAAGATTAGAACATATAAAAATTGTGCTTATATCATTCATACATTTGTTTCCAAGTAAAGAACAGTAGTTTAACATATAATACAGTTTAATATGTTATGTATTTGAGTTATTCTATTAATGACAATCTTTTTGTTATCAAAAAATCTAATGAGTAGTTAGTGTTAATATATAAATAATTATTCAGATATACATTTGTTTTGGCTTTATAAAGTTTTTCTTAACAATTTCGATCGGATTTTGCTCATATTAAAGTTCATCTTTTACTTTTTTGATACTTTCTGCTGATGTTAGACATTTTTGCAATTTTCTATAGTTAAGCTTTCAAAAGTCATCTTAAACACTTTTGATCAGAATTCCCTCGATTCGGTTGTCTTTTAAATTTCTGTTCTGTTTGTCTTTAGTATTGTGTTAATCTTTGTTTATAAATAGTCAATATTAAAACAAATTTTTTTGTATCATACCTGTATACGTTTAGGTAATGTTCTTTACAAGTTCCTTATATTTTACATTCAATTACGGCCATATCTACTGTAAAGCACCGGAACTCGTCAGCTCTCCGAAGTTAAGCCAGTAAGAGCCTTGTGAGTACTAAGATGGGAGACCGCTTGGAAAAGCAAGGTGCTGTAATTTTTTATTTTTATCATAAATATGGACTGTTAGTTATAGGCATTAATAAATCTTTAATCATTACTACTAAACGTAAAGTTACGAACGTGAAAAGGAATTCCAAAGTTATTATTTGATATTTTGTACTTTATTTTGCTTACTAAAAAAATTTTCTACATTCGAATAAACCTTATTATTATTTATTATGACGGTTTAATTTTTAATTATTTGCTAAAATTGTTTATTTGCACTTTATTTATGACTAATTAGTTTTAACATAAGTAAAACACTTTTACATTTTTTATTTGGTTCAGTTATATAAACTATTTGAGTTATCGAGGTTCTAAATGAATCCATTTTTAGATAACGTTTATCCTTGTAGCTAAAGAAAAACTATTTGAATCATTAAAATTTATGTACTCAATGATATGTTATGTTTTTAAAAAGTTTATTTTTTAAATGATATAGAAAGGTGATTTTTGTAAGCTTTACTCATTTTTTTACACTTAGTCTTAGTCTTTTCCAAATTTATTTGATAAAATTAATTGTCATAGAAAGAGTTTTGAATCAAATTTAATGTAAAAAATGTACTATAAATTAGTCGTTGTTGTTTTTTGCGACTTAAATAGTATATGTGTCAATGTGATTAAATAAAAAGTAGTTGTTTTATCAAAACATTTACATAACAAAATCAGCTTAACTGATAGAAGTATAAAGTGTAAAGCTGGATGTTATATTAAAAAAATTTATATTTTTTTACACCAGTTGCCTACAAATCATTTTAAAGTTGGCGAGAAATTCTTGCGTAAATTTGACTAATGCACTTATTTGTTCTAAAGTAAAATGTTTAGTTTTTTTCAATAATAAATGAGGCATTATAAGAGTAGCAATACCATCCATGTTAATGGAATCCTGTTTATCAAATTTTTCATTATACAAAATATACAAAAATGTAAACGTTGCTTCTAAAAGATATCTATTAAATTTAGGTAATGAAATGTATAAATAATGATATAAAATCAATCTTTGATCTTTGTCTTCATGTTTGACCATTTTTATTATCATCAATAATAGATTTTCGGGTATGATTGTATGTTCGTAATGCCCTAAAATTTCTTTAAATGTCATTGTCATATCATAAATGTTGAAATTTTCAGTTAACTTATCTCTTATTTCACAAAGAGGTGTTCGTTCTGATATTTCTTGTTCTAACATATTCAAACAATCTTTCACACGGCTTCCTGAATTTCTTCCATAAAACAATCCTCTTATTTTGATACTAATAGAATTTATAGTTTCCGTCAAAACATAAAAATTTATTGGAACGTACACTATACTTTTCCCCATTTTTATTTCTGTAGGTCTCCAGAACCTCAGATTGTATTTATTCTCTATAGGTTTTGTAAAAGATATTACTCTCCCTAGGAAGTTCTGATTCAAAATTATTACTTCCCAATATGTTAAAACATTTTTTATAATGTTGTAGTTATTATCGATAAAGTTTTTTTTATATACAACAAGTTCATCGTCATCAAGATCGTTTATTGTGTCTATAGACTTTTTTATATTTTTTTTCATATATTCTTTTACATTTAAAATAAGTATAAAAGATAACCAATAAAAGTAGAAGAAGAATATATTGAATGTTGCTGACCAAACAAAACGATTTTTATGAATCAATCAAAAGTAATATATAACTCATTAAGAAGTTTAAATTTTATCGCAATATAATAAAGGAATCTGAAGAATTTTTTGAGTTGCATTAGTAAAGTTTAAAATATGATTTTCGTCGAATTAAAGTTACATAAACGTTTAAAACTACAATGTGTTAAAAAACTGCAAAAATCTAAGCAATAAATCTATTTTGGAAAACGGTAAGTTATTTATATTAAAAATAACTAATTTATTATTAAAAACTTAAAAGCCTATTAGCGCCTGTCAATTTAGTAATATGACAGATCATTGGCTTACTTTAAGTTTTAAAAGAGGGCATATATTTTTTGTTATAAAATAAGCATAGGACACATGTTTGTATATACCTAAGTTGATTTTCATGAGAAAAAACGCAAAATAATAATATCAATACAATTAATTTAAGAAGGTATAATAATATTTTTACGTTTTTAGTATCAAAATTTACTTAAAATTTTGCAACTACACTAAAAATCAAGAACAATCTTTTTGACATATATTGTAAATGTGAAAACCGTCACGGCTGTTGAACTATGTAAAAATTACGTATTATTATACTAGATATTTAAAAATAACTAAAACAATTTTATAAAATTAAGAAATTTAAAAATTTTGTAGGGTTAAAATTACTTTAAGTTTTAAAAATTTAATATTTTTTTCAATTTCTTATAGGAGTTTAACTTTAATGCGGTAAACATAGGCTAAAGATAAAAATTTCAACAGATGAAATTTTGACATAAGATTTATGTCTATTAATGCATGGAATAACTCCTTAAGTCATTCTTTTTCATAGTAATTTTTTCTAATAATTTTTACTTAAAAAAATATAATTAATTAAACTATTTTAGTTGCTAAGTATTTAGGTAAATAGATACAATTTATGTAGAAAATATTTTAATAGCAACAATTAAATTTTTAAATCTTCCATTTGTTTTCTTCTATATCACAAAATACCTTACAGGGCAATAACTAGGTGGTTTCGAATAACAGTAATAACATAGATATTAAGTAGTTGTATAAAATTTTATTAAACTTGTTAGACATATCCAACTAAGGGTATTAGATTTTTTAATATAAGAACGAGACAATAACATTTCTATACAAAACTAATTAGATTATTATCAAAAGTGTAAGACAAAAATATTCCATTACATTTTAAATGCATAAAAAATCTGTAGTTGTGGTTAAAAAACACTATGTTGTGTTAAATTTAATATGTGTGGTAATAAACTAAGTAATTGGTTTATTTTAAAATTTTAATTATAATTTTTTCGTTAAATTAGATAAAAACGATTTGTATTAAAATATTGTTATTTCATCCATTAGCCATAGAATTACAATTTTAGCTGTAATTAATTATCAAAACAAATGTATTATAATTAGATGTAAAATTTTAGCCAATCACGTCAAAAATTTTAATATTAACACATCTCATTACACGTGTCAAAATAATGAAATGTAATTGGACATCAAATCTTAAAATTTATATATATATATTTTTTAAGTTTTGTAAATAATTGAAACCCAACACATTTAACAAAATTTTTCAATGTGAAAGCATCATATTATTTTTTGTCTAATGTATATTACTATTACATCATATCTTGCTTGTATAATTAAAATGCTTTATTTGACATGTAATAAGAGAGATTAACTATAAAAAGGATAAAAAATTTCTAAGAAAAAAAATAACGTTTAATTAAAATTTTGTTTTTGACACTTTTTAATATTTATAGATTAATTAGTAGTGCCTCATTTGTTTAAATAAAGCATTTTTCTGTATTTTATTTTTTTAATTAAATTTAAAGACATGTCAAATTTAAATTTATGATCTCCTATATGTCGTTTTTTCACACCCATAATATGAAAAGTCGAACAAGAAACATAATTATCATAATTAGTGTATACGTAATTATTATAGTATGTTGTATTTGTTTTATCAAGACAAGAACACATGTTGCGCACACTGATTATAACACTTATATATTTCAGGATTTAAATAGCTCTCCACAAAAATTTTACGTTAGAAAAAGTATAGCTAATGCTATATCACGTATTAGGGCTAATTATGGAATAGTTGACAATAGTTTTAATAAAGAAGATAAACAAATTATTGATATCGCTGGATTAACCGAGTTTTCTGATTTTCTTGAAAAAAAGTCAGATTTAACTACTTTTATGAGATCACGTCACAATCTTTCTCATGAATATCGAAGACCTATCGAATTAAGAAGAGATCATATTTTAGAAGATTCGGTAACAAAATTGCGTGATATACCGACCTCACATTTTATAAGAAAAGAACTAAACATTCGTTTTATTGATGAAAGCGGAATTGACGCCGGTGGTTTAAGTAAAGAATGGGTTAATTTATTTATTAACGAAATAGTTAACCCTGAAAACAATTATTTTAAAATAGCAAATGAAAAAGATGGCACAGTTATTCCAAATAAAAATTTACGAGCCAGTAATTCTCATCTTATGAAAATATATAGGCTTCTCGGAAAAGTTTTAGCTTATTGTTTAATTTTAGAAATTACAGTTGATACAAAAATAGATTATATAGTGTTTAAACAAATACTTTATGAAACTTATACTCTAGATAATTTTCGTGATGTTGATCCGGATTTGTATAATGGTCTATTAGCATATAAAGATGACCCTTCAGATCTTCGTTTTGAAAATGATGATGGATTTCAATTAATAGAAAACGGTTCTAATATTCCTGTAACGAAAGAAAATTTTGATGAATATTTAAATTTATATCTTAATAATAAATATAACAAGTCCTTTTTTTTTGAAATAAATCTTATCAGAAGTGGTTTGGAGGAGGTACTTACCGAACAAAGAGTAAGCAGTTTTAATGCATGGGAGTTATATATTTTGATAAATGGACAACCTATCTTAGACGTAGAAGATTGGAAAAGAAGAACATATTGCAATTTATATAACGAAGATGATCAAATTATTAAATGGTTTTGGGAATATGTAGAAGACTTAGATGAAAATCAACGAGTTAAATTACTCTATGCTATCACTGCACACAAACAATTACCTTTAAGACAAACTTCATCAAATACATTCTTTTTCGATAGATTTGTTATGACAATTAATTATGTTAGTGACACTAACAGATATCCTGAATGTCATACATGTTCGAAAATATTAGATTTACCTAATTATCAAACAAAAGAAGAATTAATTACTAAACTTAATCTTATAGTAGATCCGGATTTTCTAGAATTTCACGCTATATAGAGTTACTCACAATAAACTTTTTTATAAAACAACTTTTTTTTTGTTATCGTTCATCTATCGTTTTGTCAAACTTTCTATTTAGATGTGCTTTTTACTTTACAACTTCTGTGCTACCTTAACATGACTGAATTTATACTTTACAAACGACTTTTAAATTTAATTTCTCAGCATTAAGTTGTACACTCTAATTTTGTGCAAGTCCACAAAAGACAAATCTTTTTATATATCGAATACATGGTTTTAAAATTCTGATTTTACAAAAACATATCTCATTCTTTAGAAAATACTTTTATTTATACTTTTGTAAGATTATTCACACACCAATCTTTACTGATAAAAAATAGATTTTTAGTTGAATAAATAAATAAAATTTTTATTTTGATAACGTTTACAATACTCCAGTTTTATCAATTCTATAATATTTATAGAAATATTTTTTAAAATTTCTTAATACATGATAATTTTGCAATTCGATTTTATATTATAACAAATTCTTAATTTTAAATTTGCTGAAAAAGGATTAAATTCTTTAATCATATCTATATAATCAATTAGAAAATTAAAATTTAATAAGCTTACTATTATAAAAAAATGACTAGTGTAATGAATATAAGAAATATTACTTGATTTATATAATTTGTAATTTGCTACTTTTATTTAAATTTTTAATATCTGTAATTTTTTTTGATTTTAAATTTCAATACTTTTTAATTAAAAATTTTATATTTTGTACAAAGTTTGCTCATGACAGAAAAATGAGGTTTGTTTGCAGATTAAAAAACGACAAGTTTATTTGGAATTATACAAAACCCTGTACAGCTTCTTAGTCTATACGCGCAGGTTTAATCTTTGAACACTCTAGGTTGAGTCTATGGAAGATCATAAAGATAATAAGTAAATATGTTAAACAAATGTGTTACTAAACATTGCCGAAGATCTTGCAATATATTGAAAGATTGCAAGTGCATACGCTTTTAGATGTCGAGATAGTATTATTTATGAAGTAACGAACAATAGTCATATGCTGGGTGGGCTCGATGAACTAGGCAGCCAAAAGGTCGTAGAAATTGACAAAGTCTATTCTTTTGTGCTAAATTAACTGAGGCAATCATAATACAGGACAATGGTACGTAGGAGGAGTAGAGAGATGCTCCAATAAAGTTTTTATCTTCCCGGGGCCAATAAAAATACTGCTTCTTTGCTTCTTGTGATAAAAAACAAAGTTTTACCTGATACAATTGTGATTACTGAGGAATGGAGAGCTTATAGTTCTGCATTAAGACAAACTACTGGTATTGAAGATAGAATAGTAAATCATACATTTAGCTTTGTAAACCCTTCAGATCCAGACATTAATACTCAAAAAATAGAAGGGTTCTGATTTCTTTCTAAGAGCAATCCGTTCAAGACAAGAAGAACACTAGAGATATCTTTTACAATTTTTGGTCATGACGATTTCCTAGAAAACAACTTAAAAATCATCTTTTTTTGATTTTTAAAATAATTTTTTTTTAATTTTTTTCGACCCATTTTTTAAATATTTTCCATGCGGGCATGTAATCCTAATGCGGGCACTTATTGGGCAGACACAAAAATTAAAATATTTTTTAAGAATTTTGATTTTCAGTTAATATACGTTACATACCAGTTTTTTTATATATTTAAAAAATATTATTGATAATTTAAACATGTTGCTTTAAACTTAGTTTTATTTTTATATGTTTACAGAATGATCTTTTACAAAATTCAATGACAAAAGTTTAAACTTCACAAATATTATTTCGTTAAAATATATATTATTGCTATTTTTTTATAAAACCATCTTTTTTTTAAAATAATCGTTCGGTTTATTTTATTTTTTTTAATATATATTATGTTACTTAAGAATGAATATAACTGAACGTTTGTAGTTGTAATATGATAGTATGAAACCAAAATAAAAAATATATATTTTATGTCCCCAAATTTTTGTATATAATTGTCAAAAACTAAAAGATTTTTTTTATTTTAATGTACGTAATGCAGATTAATTAATTTAATATAATTGTAAATATCATAAATCAACAATTAAATCACTTTATATAAGTCAAAAAAAAAGAAAATTTTTAAAATCTAAAGTAATATAAAATTTTTAGTATGTCATATATAGCATAAACAAACAAAAATTTAAAAATTACATTCGTATAATTATAAAGCAATTCATCTTATATCAATCATTAATTTTTTTATTAAAAATTTTACATTCACCCCAATATGAATCTGATAAATCTTTATGTTGTTTATTTGAAGTTGATCAATTGTCTTATTACAAAAGAAGTAATATTGAAAGCCAATAAAAAAATATTGACTGACAGAAATTTAGAATGTAGCATTATTAATCCATTTTTTGGGCATCTTTTTTCTAATAAGATGTTACCCAACCTTAGGAGGTACTACTATAATATTATCCCAGCATACAATGATGAGTTTATAAGAGATTATGTTAACGATAAAGAAACTGATAAGTTATCTTATGCGTTAATAAATCTATTTCCATCTATTAAAGATGATAATACAATATCAACAGATGGGACACTAAATAGTTTGAAAAAAAATTTCTTGGATTCAAGAATGAGACAAGATAGTATAATTAAATTTGGAATTTTATTTGCTAATATTTTAAATTTTGAAGAAGAATATCAAGATTATCGTTTATTAATAGTTGAAGATACTAAGGGAATTGAATTAGAAATGAAGATTCTCAACAGTAGACTTGAAGAGTTTGTTAAAATAACCAAATTAAGTATAAAAGACGAAGAACTTCTATCTCTTATATTATTAACAATCCATTCTTTCATGCTTGATGTTCTAAATAATGAAGAGGAAATTCTCTTATATATTACGACAATATTAGCTTATATAAAACAAGAATCTGTATTAAAAATAGATAAAATTATTTTTGAAAAAATTGAAGAAGTCTTAGCACTAGAAAATTCTGATTTACATTCTTCATATAAATTATTTCGATCATTAGAAATTGATTTTAATACTTACGTTTCTCTTATTTCTGATGACAATTTTTTAAATTCACCAATTGAATATATTGGAATAGGATATATTTTTGATATGTCGGGAAAAAAATTTAAATATAAAAAAACTCATTTAGATTTTTTGTATAATAGTACTCTAATAAATACAGTTGAACAAAAAATTGAATTTTTGTTTAAAATATATGAAGATATAATCGAAGACAAGATTGATGTTATTATAACAAAAATTACTAATTTAATCATCAGTTCAGAATTGTTAACGGATAAAACTGCTAAGATCTCCTTTTTACCTTTTTATCCAGTATGTAAATACTTAGTAGATCATAAGTTGTCCGATGACGATAAAGTAAATTCATGGCTATATGTTCTAAATAAATATGAATACCTTCAACAAGAAAACTATTTAGTGAGATTTTGGTCTAAACTTGTCGGAAAAAATATGACTTATCATGATCTACCTATTAAACTTATGCAACTGTCCAATAAAGTATTACTTCAAGCGTGTAAAGTTTTAGCATATACGAATATTAAACAGATAAAAATTCAAACTAAAAACGAAGAAATATATGACTGGTCTACTATTTTTAATATACTAAACAAATGCACTTATCTTGAAACATTAGATATTGATTCTAATGATTTTAGTTTTGAAGATAGGCTTAAATATTATAAATTTGTTGAACTCAAAATTGACAAGATGATAACACTAAATTTTTCTAATATACAAATTGATATTGAAGATATAAAAATCATCTCAAATATTTTAAAGAATAAAGATAATAAAATAAAATATCTAACTTTATCGAAAAAAAACTTGCAAATTGATAGTATTAAGATCTTAGTAGACTCAATTAAAGATAGAAATTGCAGAGTTAATTACTTATGCTTGGATTTTATAAACATCGGATCAAAAGGACTTAAGTATTTAAGCAATGCTATAATGCATAAAAACAACAAAATAACATCTCTGTCCTTACAAAAAATTGATATAAAAACGGAAGACATTAAATACTTTAGCAACGCATTGACGCATGAAAATAATAAAATAACTGAATTGTTTTTAAATAATAATAATATTAAAAATACAGATACAAAGCTCATTTGTGATGCATTAATGAATCATAAAAATAAGATAAATAAAATTAGTTTATCGCAAAATAATATATCTGATGAAGGAGCATTCTTTATAAGCGAAATGCTTAGAAATGAAAATAATAAACTTATAACTCTAGATCTAAGTTTAAATAACATAAATGACTCGGGAGTATATGATATGTTTGATGCATTAAAAAATAACTACTGCATACTAAAAAATATAAATCTATCTTTTAGTAATTGCCAAAGATCTATACCCTTCATTCTGGAAGTACTAACTAGTTCGGAATGCAAACTAAAAAGTCTTAATTTAGCGGATTGCGGTTTTAATGAAAAAGATTCAAAAAAAATAACGGATGAATTAAAAGAAAAAAACAAATTCATTAGAGTAATCGTATAAACTTAATAAAAACATAATTTTATCTTCATAATATTAATTTAATCTCTATTTTATTTTTACTTATACGTAAAAATGTGTTTTAATATTATTGCTAAAAGTTATTTAATAGTACATAATTGATTTAAAAAATTTTGCAAAAATTTTGCTATTAAAGTTTGTAAGTAATTAGAACAGTTAGTTTTTTGTTGCTTGATCGATGTCACGTTATTATTTTCAAAATTACAAAATTATATTCACTCAAAATATATTAGTTTTGACTGTTTTTATCTGTGTAATTAATAAAAATGTTTTTTTAAGATAAGAAGAGACACTTTGTGCATTGCAAGATAAAAATAGTTTTATAAAAGGGAACAAAGTGCCCACATTGTAACGAAAAAGCTAAAAAGGGAGACATAAAACTAATCAATGTGATAGAATGCTGTCACTCGACTTTGTGAGAAGAGGCACAATGAGGCACTAAGAGCGAATCATATACAGCTATGTAACAAATACGGTACAGCTTAAAATTAAAGAATACAAAACCTCTGTTTACAAGATCATGTAGCTAATGATAGAGTGAAGATAATAGTAGATACAAGAATACAATCAGAGATAAAAATTGAATATACTAAACCAGATATCTTTGTATTGGACAAAACAAGTAAAGAAATTCAACTTTTTTAGGTAAGGATAGCTTTCTTTGACAACTTAAGAACAGTCGAACTAGAGTAAAAACACGAATATGATGCTTTAGCTAATCATATGCGATCTTTACATAAATATATGTCAAGGATAATCTCATATGTGATGACATGGGATGGTGTGGTAACTAAATTCCATTAACAATATAGAGGCGATATTGGATAGAAACCGAATTCAGGCTAGGTGAAGTTCAAAGTGCTTAAGATGACTCTAAAAAAGAACTATGGAAAATCGCCGAGGAAGCTTAAGCTTATGTGTGTGTTGAGGAAACATGGAACTGATAGTCGAGGTGGCAAAAGAATCTGAAATACTGGCTGTATAAATTTAAAGAATAAATTAAACAGTAATATATAACCTGAATAAACTAATTAATACTGAATGGGCATGTACATATATCAAATTGCAAAACAAATGTAATTATATGTGTTATTTTTTAAAAGTCAACACACATGATTTATATATGACCAAACCTTTTTTTATGTATAATCAGTCGATGTGTCACCAACTAATGTTTATATATAAATTTCGTACTCAAATTTAACTGGCTTATAGATCATGTATTTTTTTAGCCAAGGATAAAAAACAAACAGATCTTATAATTAACAAAATAATTTGTGTCTTGTTTATAATAGTGAAAGATAATGTATTTTGTTTTTCTAGATAAAAAAAACATTTATTGTCAAAAATTATGTATTTCAAAAAAAATTCATTTACTGACATTTTTACAATAATTGTTAAAATAATAAGAAAATTGTAAATTAAAAATTTTAAATTTTTTTGGTGCTCCTTAAATGCATTATCTGTTATTTTTGATTATTTTGGTTTAACAGGAGTTAGTTTTTCATTTTGGTGTTTAATTTATAACGACATCGACAATAAAGAACCAATAATGATAAATTCCGAGATAGGATAAGAAGACTATAATATAGGTTTATTATACGAAATCACTAAATTTAAAAAGCCTCTTACAGGTAATTTGCCTATTTTGCAAATGAAATAAAACTGTAAACAGCAAAATGTAAAGCAATCGAAAAATTAATTTTATTTAGAAATACTTTTTACAAATTATCTGATTATAAGAATTATCTTGGGCATAAAATCGAAGAAACTGAGAAACTTTTTAAAATAAACAACGCCATAGATTTTGAATCCTATAAAATATTAAGAGCATTTAGAACATACGGTACAAACATTCTCACGTGTGTCACATCAAGTACAAATAAAAATCCATAAGATTTCAGAAGAATTGCAATCAATAAAAGAACAAGATTTTAATATATTAACTTATAAATGTCTAGTCTACAAAAACCTTTTGTATTTTTAAAAGCTAATAAATTAGCTGTTTCATCTGAAACTTGAGGAATTTTGTAAATTTTGTCATAAATTGCGAAATGCAGAAACAATGTTTGTAAAAACTCAACAAGATAGTAAATGATTTTAAATTTTTTAGATGCGACAAAAATCAAATATGAAAATTAAAATTAGATATAAAGATTTTTAATATATATCTTAAATCATCTTTAAAGGCTTGTCAAATTTAAACAAGACGGTCTTACCTCTATACTAAATATTTTTAAAAATCTCTTTTGCGAATGTGCAATGAATTTTAATCCTGCCGGTCTGTCACAGTATGTTCCATTAATAAACCAACCTAAACCAAATGAGATATTTGAAACAAAAATCATATTGTCATCAAAATTAATAAGAACTGTTTGTTAATTTTCTATTATGGCCCATTGTTTTATATAAATAAATTTTCATAATTTTTTCATTTTTTAATAAATGCTAAGCGAACAATAGATCCAAAATTATATAATTTGATGTATAGTGAGTTACTTATGAGAAAATGTTAAAAATGCCAACTAGGAGGTTAAAGTCAGAGCCTTGAAGCAAAACAAATTAAGGTGTAAAGCGAAGAAATGCTAAACTAAAAGATCAATTTTTAATAGAAATATTAATTTTAATAGAAAGATAGAACCAGGTGTGATCTTAAAAATTCTACATCTTTGGCTTTCTAAAGCGCCTCCTAATCTTATAGCCAAAATATTATTTGTTAAGTCGAAAATAATAACAACTGCTGCGTTTTATTTCTAAAAACACCCTTTTTTTAGTACATGAAAAATTTTTTAAGTCCAATTGGTTGTGAAACATTGTTGTTGAAATGGATGAAGACATGTTTGGTAAAACGAAATACAACAGGGGACATCCTGTAGACGGTGTTTGGGCGCCTAAAAAGAATCATTGCTAAAAGAATCGATCTATTTCTAGTACCTAATAGATCTAGCTTCTTGTTGGACAAACTAATTCAACAATTTGTAGATGTAAATTCTAACGTATATTTTGATCAATGGAAAGGCTAACCCAGACTTAAATATTATATGAGAAGTCTAATACTTTTATCATTAAAATAATTTAAAGATTAGTAATTCTTGTACACACCAATACGATAAAAGCAATTGATCTGCTATTGAGCTCAACCCCGGTAAGATGTAGGACTAGATTGCTTATTTTACCATATTTGTTACGTTTTATTCTGTTAAGAAATAATAAAGAAGAATCTTTAACGAATTATTAAATTTATTGATTTAATATTATTTTTAAATTTCTTAAAAAAGGGTAAAAAATAAAAAAATTATATTTTATAAAACAAGAGGGCCAAATGGGGAAAGCTTTAAACAAGTGCTTTTTTCTTTTGATTAAATCGAATTATAAATTACATTACTCAAAAAATGTATTATTTAAAAGAAGAAGAAGAAATAAATAGAATAATAGAAAATGTAACTAATAAACTTTTAGCAAAAAAATGTACAAAATGTGGTGCAACAACAAGTAAAACGTTAAATAGGAATATGTTGATTTGTGGTTTTTAAACATGTTAGCATAGGTTTAGTTACTTTAAGTCCACAAATTTTGAAAACAAAATTATCTCTTTTTTTTATTTAAATCTTCGACATGTGGCTTGAAAACGTACCAAACGCATTAATATCTCGTTTCGCTGATGTTCATATAAATTCAATCTCAAAAATCATTAATAAGTTACGAGATTATATTTTGTTTAAAAAATTGTCTTCAAAATTAATAAAATCGGTGTAAACCATGAGATCGTTAAAATAGACGAATCAAAATTAGGTAAGCGAAAGTATAATAAAGGTCACCCTGTTAAAGGTGTATGGGTTATTGTTGTTGTTTTCGAGAAATAGAAAGAATTATTATTTTAAAGATTGAACAAAGAGATAAGCATACTATACTTAATTTTGAAATCTATTATTTTTTGAAATACTATTATTTTTTCCGTTTCATGTGAAAGTTTATTTTAAACTCAAAAATTGTTTGAATGATTATAGAATAGTAAATTTTTAGTAAAATTTATACATAAAGTAATAATACACACACAAATACATTTGAAGGCAATTATTGTAGTATTAAGAAAACTATCTCTGTTCGAAGTAGAACTAATAAATTAATTAATGAATATTTAATAAGATTTATGTATAAAAAAATGAAAGTAGATTAATTTATCTTTTTTATAGGCTTTATTAGTTAAATGATTATTTTACTCTGTCTATTTGTATTCGAAGGTTTTCTTCTTTTAAAACTCTTTTTTTTTTCTGAAATTACATTTTTGGGGTAAAAA
>DWCF01003421.1:0-19682 GCA_018230265.1 Delias oraia
AAAAGTGTACATACAAAGTACTCACGAGAGACTTAACGGATGCCTAGCTCCAGTTGGCTACTGTATTAGAAAGTCGTAAATTAAATTGACACTCCGAGTTTACGGTTTATTTGTGGAATCCATATTTCAGGTGCTCCCTTTGCAGCGTTATGTGGAGCGTGTGGTGTGACAGATTTCAGTTCACTTCTCATCACCGAACCGAGCACTGTGCATGAATAAAATTTGAACTTAAATATATAAGATTAATTGTGATGTCGAAAAATATTCTTGTGATATCTTTTCATGGTTTGGTGTGGGCGGGCGTGATAGCGTTCGCGTTTTGGGCGACCGGAGCGAATGCTGGGGCGGCGCGTTACGATACAGCGACGCCTTATACGCCGCCATACACAAAATACAAGTACATACCTTTGCAGTAAGTTTTCCGTTTTTAATAATATAAATACATTATAAGAATAGTAAAATATAGGCTATCCGGTAACGTAATGTGATAGTTTTTATGTGATCAGAAGTCAATTTAGGTTCGTTTTAAGTCAAAGATTTAAAAATAAAGGAGTATGTGAAATTGCTTTATATATTTTATCTTTATATTGATTGCATGTAAATATGTTTCTGTGATAATATTTTTAAGTCTTTAAATAATATGTCAAAAAAGTTTTACACATTTAAAATCAATAATAGCTAAAATTCAAAGTTTCTATGTCAGAAATTTATATTATTTTCAGCAATGATCCTGAAGTTAATTCAATATCTTCTGAGGAGTCTACGTCCTCAGGAATGCCTCCCTCAGAATTTATTCTCACTGCGCTAAGAACTCTCTTAGATGTAGTTAGAAATATAAACAAGAATAAGATTAGCAGCAGCACACCTATAATTAAAGGCAAAAATAATAATTCAACTTCTGTTAAGGTAAGGGAATATTTATTTTTAAAACAGATGTCTGCAACTTTGTGTTGGTTATGTAATAGCTCAAAATTTGTAGAAAATATAAAAAAATAACTTTAAATAGGATTGTCGATAAAACCGTGAAAGAATTATTAAAATTGTATAAACAATGCAATTGCTATTATTTTACAGTAGGCACGTATGTTAATTATTTTGGATATAATAATCAATTAAATATTACAAGATCTATATAACATTATACACTAAAATAAGATATGAATTGTATCGACAAAGAGTAATTTATATATCTAACTACTATTTATATGTGACTAAAGCTAGGCACTATTGACTTAGTTTGATACATCAAACGTATACTTAAATTTGATTCGTAAAGCTTAATATAAGGTCTACTGTGATTTTATATATGTATATTCATTAAAATATATAAAAATAATGACTAGGGCCTGTTATTTTGGATTAGATAGAAATCTGTGAAAAGTTGGACGGGTTTCATATCCCTTAAAATCATGTTTAATATTGTTATTATAAATATACTTAGCATTACAATAATGAAGAGAAAAGTAGGGCGGTGTAACGGGACAGATAGAACTAGGTTAGCAGGTGTTATTCTCGCTAATTGTTTAATTAATTTTAGATATTTGATGTGTGTTTTTAATACTTCAAGTGCTGTTTTATTCTACCTGCAATATAAAAAGTTAAGGAAAGGATTAAAGTACCGGTAGCTTGAGTGATGAGTCCTATTCAATCAAACAATTATATGGGCAAAACAGGAAATAGTAATCACTTATATATATCAGAAATTGATAGAACACTTCATCATCTCAGCCGTAAGACGTCCACTGCTGGACATAGGCTTCCAGCGTCTTCCGGCGACCTTTATAAGGTCGTCTGTCCACCTTATGGGTGGACGTCCCACGCTGCGTTTGCCGGTCCGTGGTTTCCAGTCTAACACTTCTCACTCACTGAAGTAAAATTGAAGCAAGAAAGCTTTATTATTATGTTTTATTATTCAACATTAGAAAACAAAACGATTTATATAATTGTAGCTAAGGCGTAGAAGGCCAAGTAACGACACAGTTAGTGGCCGAGGATTTGAAGACTACTACGATGAGCACCATGATCATTACCACGAAGTGGAGACGACGACCACAGCCAAGCCAATGAAGCAGGGCAGATACACGGATCCCTGGGCTGGGTACTACGATTGGATCATCAACGAGGGCTCTTTCAAGTTTTGGAGTGTTTTCCAGGTATTCATTACAATAAATATATTACTGTTTTAAAATTATGAAACATAGTAATACTAAATCAATACGAATGGAGAATGGATAGGAATTCTGAGAGCCTCGTGCTTTATGGTTTTAAAAAATGAACCATGAAGCGAGAGGTATCAGGTTCGAATTCCAGTCCGGACAATTATAATTTAATTTAAAATTTATTCGGTCTATGGAAGGGCTTCAAAGTTGCCGGACGTGTGTTTTAATATTGTCGCACCCATGGGTGAGCCATGTTGAAGCATATGCTGACGTACAAATTGGACCGTCATGTATGAAATGATACCACGTGCTCACAGAATACTCAGCGTGAAACGGTACTTGTACTGTGATTCGCAGATTGAGTGAGGATATCGGAGGCCCTTAAAAGTGCCGCTTAAGCGGCGTAAAAAGCCGGCAACATAACCAATGCGTGGACTATGGCGCGGTTGTTCATGGGCGGCGGTGTTCTCTTACCATATAGGAGACCCACCTGCTTCGTTGTCCGCTATAGAATAAAAGAAAAAAATTGAGGCCTTTAGAAGAGTGTACTTATCCCTTAAATTCCTTACTTATCCTAGATGCTAGTTTGCCGCCCGTTTTTATATAAAAATAATTCAACTGGTTTTTATTATATTCCAATAACATCACACAATTTCAACTAGATTAGATCTTAAAAGCTATTAGAAGTTATCATCATGCTTTTACAACGTGATATATATAGTTTATAAATTAATTACAAAAAAGATATAAAATTATATTTTTTGTGCAAGAACATAGTTTTAATATCTACCTACGCTTTAGAACTTCAATTGATATTTTATAATATACATATTATATTTATGTGATTTATTATCAATGTTTTGTCACAAGGCAAAGTTGTTATAGTAAATTGATTTGGCCTTAGACGCATTGTAGCGCATCGTAGCGAAAAATTATCGTTGTTAATTGCCAATTGCGAAAACAAAGATTCCGCTGTCCGACCGACAGTTGACGTACAGAACTCATAACATTGACATACATCGAGATGATGGTCTTATCTTTTACACAGATGAGTGTACGGGGCGTGATTATGCATGTTTTACGAGTACGTAGAGGCCTTGTCTACGCTGTTATAGAATATTTACCTGCTTATGTCAAAACACTTACACGACAGAGGACAAAGCTATTGTGACTTCCCTTAACACAGGGTTCCCACGTAACACGTATTATAGTGTCTTACGACGTTTATCGAGTACACGTAGTCATTTGAGATGCTGTCAGCCATCGTATTATTTTCACGGTCGTAGTTAAAGAGGTTCTCTGGCACATTTCCTGATTTTTTATTAAATGTTATTGTTAAATGGATCATAAAATATAATGGTAATCCTCAGAGCTTCCTATTTCAAACCGCCTAAAGCTTGTATAGGTTTTTGACATTGCGTTTATTAAGTCGTGATTTAGGCGGCGAGATCCACTTCCGCTACTAGTAATAATAAACATACATCATATGTTTGCTTTTGTTCGTTTAATTTGATTATTCAAACTCATTACCACCACATAACCTGATAATCTTCGGAATACATATACATATGTAAATCAAAATATATGAAACACCATGCACAAACGTACGTACCTGTAACTAACTGTTGTATATAAATAACTCCAAAATAACTTAAAGTATGCACTTAAATGATAAAAATCTAAAACATCAATCCGTGAAAAATCAATTAAAGAAAACCTAAAATAAACATTCATTATAAAGAAGTCGTTTTATATAAAACAATTGATGAGAATTGAAATAAGAAACTTTTTAAATGTTTGATGCACATCACTTGCACGTCACGTTCTTTGAATGTTTCCTCGTTACTTATGTTTGGTTTCTAAAGAGGATGCTGATGTAAAAAAAACTATTAATTTTTGAGACGTGTTAGTTGCGAAGCAAGCCGAGCGTGCAGGTCGTGCTATTGAACTTGTAAGTTTGTAATCCATCTGCTACTAACAAAGGCTACGCTTCTACTTAAATTTCAATGTTGGAGTACCTTATGATAATAATATATCTAGGTATCGGCCCTTCCTCGAGCTAAAAGGTACCTAAAGCAAAGATATTTCATTATTTAATTTAACAATGTTTACACTACAATAATTATACACATATTTAATACAATTGTTCCAATTTTGTTTACAATTGAAAATAAAAAATTAATGAATTATGTTTAGTATTAATATGTTTATTTACCAGGTTATAGTTGGGCTCTATATAACTTAACTGTTACTTAAACCAGTTAAACGGAAATTGTCATTTGTTACGGTTTAAAACGGTTGCGGTTTAAAAAGAGTCTCGATAAGATGTTGTGACGTATGTTTCGGCTAAAGAATTGATTTTAATTTGATATATATTCCAATATTCAGTCCACACCTAAAACCGCCTCACGATAAATAAATATTTAAATATAAAAATAATAAATTTTAGAGCTTGACAGTGGCCGAGCGAGTGTCTTACTACTGTTGCACCCGTGGGATAGCCATGCTGAAGCATATGCTAACGCACTAATTGGGCCGGCTCGTCTGAAATATAAGATACACGGGCTGATAGAATATTCAGCGTGACACGGTACTTGTACTAAGTATGTTTCGCAGAGCGAGTGAGAATAAAAAGCCGGCAACACTACCAATGAGTGGACTGTGGCGCGGTTGTTCATGGGCGGCGGTGTTGTATTACCATATGTAGGAGACCCACCTACGCCGTTGTCCGCTATAAAATAAAAATAAAAATAAATTAGACACCTAAATGAGTCGACACGCTATACTGAAAACTACTATTTATTACGATTTATGAAAATGAAGTCTAACCAATTTTTTCAAAAAACACCTCGGTAAATAAGTTTATTAACTTCAAAATTTAATTTTATGTAAAATTAGACTTCACATCGCCAAATAACGCGACGCGATAGACTGAAAACGACCAGATATTATGATTTAAAAATTTAAATTAATATATTTAATTTCAAATGAAAAGGCAGTACAGTTAATTAATAAATTAATTATTAATTTATTATAATCGAATGAGCTAATTGATAATTTCATGTTTCAGCTGTTTACCGCCGCGTTGCTCCTATATGCTTGCTTCTCTGCTATTTACTACGCGAAATTTAACCCGACACTGCCCGACTACAGCTTGGAGTACGATGATTACTTCTTGGAGAGAAGTGTCGGCCGAAATGCAAGAAGTCTGGATCCATCTGAAACAGTATCAGGCTTGAGTTGGATGAACCCCACGACCTTTCAATTTATTTTAAACGCCATTTCCAAACATTATGAAGATTAAAAAGGCTTTTATACACTATATATCTACGTATAAGGAAACGACAGTCCATTAGCTAATAAGTTTCAAAGGTTTTCAAAGCTCTTGTTTCCATATATTCGAAGGTATATTTAGGTAATGCAGATGTTTCAGCTTCGCTTCTAGTTATCTTTAAAGAATATGTCATTGTCAGTTTATTTTTTATTTGCTGTGCTATTATAGTTCCAGGGTGCGTCGACCCTGTTGCCTCAGAGAAAACAAAAAATGATCAACTTGTGCGCGGCAGGATCCTTTTATTATTTGTGTCGATTACTTATGTTCACTGACCTTATGTAGTATTATGATATATGTAACTATACCTATACTCATGTAATCGCAATCTGGAACCTTACCGAGTGACTTAAGCTATATTTTAATGTGATAATATTCCACGTGTGTAGTCAGATGTAGTCGTGATTAAAATGTAGTTATTAAATAAGCAAATCTCTTCGGAACCGTTACTTTTTATTAAGAATTGGAAATCATATATTTATATACGTAGAAGTCAGCGCAGGCGCTGGCTCAACAGCGCGTCCTGGGTTCGATGTCCGGTCGCCGGTCGTGTCCACTCCGCTCCCCACCTAGGAACACGGGATGCTATTACTATTTCAACCTTCAATCAAGATTATAACTCACGACGCGATTTTAATTTTAACACATGTATTTCCATTCGCTGCGCTTATTATTGTACGATGCAATAAATTGTTTAATAATTATATAATGAGTTAAGCAATATGTGTACGTGAATCGCACGTTTAAGACAAATGTTTAGCTTCTTTTTTGGTAAAGTTGATATTAACCTATTAAAAATAATTTAATAACGATAAATTTTCAATTACACGCAGACCACAGATTCCGATTTTTGTGGTTAGTCCATCGTTTGAGTCAGGATGGCCCCGTTATATCGAGGCTGTATTATTCTAAGGCGTGCTGGTGTAGTGTATGCTTGAACTTCGCCGGGTTGTAACGTCTGCGCGGGCGCACCCCATAAGTTCACAGCAGTTTAGCCGCACGAGGCTGTAAGTCGCTGTGCATCGGACAATAATTTGTTTATATTTGAGACTTGAGTGAAGTGTTTACTTACTGGAACAGGTTTACGGTTTGCAGAAAGAATAACGGTAATTTATTTAAACATTGTTTGACTGGCAATTTATATAGGTGCATAACTAGATCAGAAGATAATTTTTGACTTATGTTATGTCATATAATTATAAATATAAAATTAAACAAATATATAAATTGAAGTGATATCCTTTTTTGTTTCTCCTTAAAGTTATGTTCCAAAGTGGACCGTACAAAAGACTTCAACGATCCAATACAATCCACATATCAATGTTGCATACTAATCAAGTCATTTCCTTTGTAATATTTACTGCTGATGACTTTATATAGTTTTGAGTATTAAATTACGGATATATGTTAAGATTATTATATATATATATATATATTTAGTAAAATATTGAAGTTTTAATATATTATATAAAAAATGGACCTATAACAAAATTTCGTGTATTTCTAAATCAAAATTCTCAAAAATTGCTGATGTAACTAAGTTTTAAAAAAGACCATATTATTAGAAATTAATTTTGAATGTTCTGGATAAACATGTTAAGAAATTAAAATTTTACAGTAATATATATTTGCAATAATAACTATGATAATCTTATTTATTTTTACTATTTATTGTAAAGGAAACGTCTTTAGGATTGTATCGCATCCGGTGAGTCATCGCTTTGTACAAAACACGATTAAGAATAAAAGATTCCTTTTTGTAGCGTGTTTATCATAAACAATCACAAAGTTAATAATTACATGTTATCAGTAAGCCATACTCAATCATTATTCTTTGTTAAATGGTATAATATTGATGCATATATTTTATCAATCTATAAATGCAGCTAAGATTAAGATTGAGTTTGAATAGTTTGCTTTTTATAAAAAGTATAGAACCTCCAATATTCTCATTACTTGAGACCCCATCTAAGTTCAAAGCAAATAACTGCACGTCTTATTAGTTTCGTATTGGAAAATAGCATTACACAGGCGTTCTATCCTGTTTTGGTTGAAGCACGAAGGGAACAGCATAATACTCGTGGGAGAGAATTTCGTGGAAGAGCCATGCTGATGCATATGCGGACGCACTAATTGGACGGGCTCGTCCGAAGTAATACCACGGGCTCACAAAACACTCAGCGTGAAACGGTTCTTGTACTATGTTTTTCTGAGTGAGTGAGGATATCGAAGGCTTAAAAATACTCTTAAATACTTAAATAATACCATTTAAATGGCGTAAAAAGATGGCAACACACCTAATGCAGACTGTGGCGCGGATGTCCATGGGCGGCGTTGTTGTCTAACCATATAGCAGACCCACCTGCTCCGTTGTCCGATATAATATAAAAAAATACTCCCACCCTTATATATCACCCCCTCGCTATCATGAATTAACTTCCACAAAACAGAAGTCATTCATCTAAGTGGCATAGCTATTTTTTATTGTTTCTACTACAAAATAATATAGAAATCTAAATAATTATTAGATAATGTAAACTAGGATAGCTTTATTAATTAGTATTAATGAATCTGGATCCTGTCTTTTATAGAAATGATCATTGAAAATCTTATAATATTATGAACCTTGTTCTTCGCCATTAAAACTGTGTAAAGGAAAACAATATTAGAATTGTATATAAAAACTTGATCTTGAACTAAATAATGTGGAAGGTTATTCATATTTATAAGAATGTTATGTAAAAAAAATAGTTAATTGTTTTAAAATTATAATTTTTTTTAGGTTTTGGATTGCTACTTTACATTTACAATCATACTGATCTAATACTTTAAAACATATTTGATAAATAGGATACTAACAGGAAATAACGAGAGAAGTTTGTACTATTATAATGTAATAGAGGCTAAGTAATTCAATTTGCTTATATTATTTTAAGTTACATAAATTAAAATTCTTACATAATAACATAAAAATTTTCTTATCATATCTGTTTCCTTCAACTACCATTGCCTTGAAAGCATAAAAAGAGAGAAAATTCTACTGTTATTCATTCATTCACCGTTTAGCATCATCACCGTGACTTTGAGTGACGTCAATATCCTATTGTTTATACAGAACAGTTACACGTAAAGAATGACACCAACGTGTCTGTAACGATCATTAAAATCATATTAAATATTTGTTATGCTGTCACAATTACTATTACGTATATACTGAGCATCTGCACATCATCTTCATTTTGGATAGACTATTTTAAAAGTTGAAACTGGTGGCGCAGTCGTAGTATAAGTGTTATAATTATTTCTTTTATAGCTCTATCTCTCTATCTATATCGTATGAGAGCCTCGTAGCTAAATAATTTTATAAATCTAAAACAAAGCGAGAGGTATCGGGTTCCAATCCTAGTCCGAACATTTATTTATAATTTAAATTACAATTATAAATAAACATGTATTATTTATTCGATCTTCAGAAGGGCTTGACAGTGACAGCTTATTCGGGAGAGTGTCTTGAACATGTCACTGTCGTATCTGTGGCAGAACTAAGCTGAAGCATATGATGATGCACAAACTGGTCCAGCTTGTCTGAAGTGTGTGAAATGGTACTTGTACTCTTGTACTGAGTCTCGCTGAGTGAGTGAAGATATCGGTGGTTCTTGGCAAAGTAACCAAACTGCGGACCATGGCGCAGCGGTGTTCCCTGACCATATAGGAGATTCACCTGCTCCGTTCTCCGCTATACCTTAAAAAATCTCAAAGAATTTGTTAGATTGTTTCAGTACAATGTGTTAAAATGTGTCTCCACTAGCAAGGAACTATTCTTGTACCGCTTTCCCGGCATGTTTCAAAAAAGATATAATCCTTGCATCGATTATTAATGTCTTTTTGTGTATTTGTATATACGTGAAAGTGCCATTTGCACACGCGGAAAAGATGTGACAGAACCTTGCTTGGAACGGATTACACATGCCAGCATAGATCAGTGTGCATCAAACATACAGACTTCTGTCTTTTATCTGTTTGTATTACGCATACAGTCCACACCTTTTATAATACCGCACCATTTATTGGCGCAACCACAAAAAACTGTTTCAATTGCCAAAATTTTTCAATGTAAGGTAAGTTGTACAAAGTCTACCAGTGGGAGAGCCATATTGAAGCATATGCTGACGCAAGCGATACCATGGGCTGACTCAGCGTGAATACTTAGGTTTCTTTACACCGAGCTGAGTCAAAATAAATACTTAGCTGAATATAATATCGTTTTCTATCTGAATTTCTATTATAATTTATACATTACGTAGAATATTATTGAATTATATTGCAATTTATTCTTTTCCCAATACACCCAATAAAAGAAAGACGAACGAAACCCATATTAAATTTCTTGTAATTTTAAACGATCGCGTAGATCATTATATTTGTTTCACAGAAATTGGAATTGACAATCCAAATAGTTAAATGTAGTTCACATATGAACAAATATCAACGCGTGCCTACATTCTACAATGAGAATAATTTCATACAAGTAGCGTAATATTAATAGTATTTTGTTAAGTAAACTGAAACTAATTAAAGTAGAAAATAATTATTAAAATTAGCGTATAAGAACTGTTTTTTAAAAAGTGGACGATGACTGGAAATGATATGCTTTTGCATATTTTTGGCCTTTATTTTATATTGTCATTGAATGTTGTGTGTTCTTAAGGTAGGCATAACATTATATATAAATAGAGCTTAACTATATGTTAAGTTGTTCATTGCACGCGTTATGTACCGTAGCGTTCGAATTCCGTAGCGATTTGCGTTACTTCACCTACATAATATATCACATGGGATACCTAATTCCCCAGGCACAAATGATCTAGGTTACTTAAACTAAATTTTAACATGAACACGCTTAAAATCATGAACCGGTTTTGAGAAATTTTTATAAAAACATTCTATAATCCGAAACTAAATATAGAGACAAGAATAAAAAGTTATGACTATAATATTTGAGTTCATTTAATATGAGCTGAAATGATGCTTATGAATTGCAATTCACCGTATTAAATCAGTATAAAGATGTGAATTAGTTTGTGATAAATAATGATTTATAGGTTTCTTTTTCAGTTTTTGGCCTATATGACTGGCGATCACAATTTTGCCAGTGTCAGTATAATGATAGTTACATAAATAATGACAGGTAATCGAATAAGAATATAAAACAAAATTCTAAGAGAGATACAACTTAGGTTTAACTATGAACCAATATTTTAACCAAAGACAAACATATTGAGAGAACAGACTATACAACAACACAATAACAAACATAATTAATTATAAATAGGAAAGTTTTAAGTAAAGAGAATGTAATTATATTAATTCATTTACAAATAAATATTATTCCTTTGTAAAAATTTACAAAAATTTAATTGAATTAAGTAACAAAACATAAGGAAAAGAATACATTTAGAGGATGCAGGACGAGGAATGTTATGGAGAGAAAATGTGTAGGTTTTATGGTCATGCAATATCTGATGAGTATTTAATCAAAGATAGGTTCAAAGTTACATTAACATTGACATAAAGAGATATAAGATCTTGAAACATACTCTTGTTTTGTTTACTCGATAGAGGTTTAAATTCGTTTTACACTGCTAAATCCAAAACTACCAAAAAAACATTAATTAAAACATTGTAATATCTCAATAACTTAATTTTTTTACGATACATGTTTCTTAAGTAGTAATTTGTGACGATATATTTAACTTAATGCTGTATAAATCAAGTAATGCGAACCTATTGCAAGGTATCAAAGCAATATTTAAACGTAAAATAGTTACCTGTGTTCTAATTATTCAACGAACAATGAGCAGGCTGATTGATCAGTTAATAACATATCAATAGTCGTTTTAATTTGCTGAAACGAAGGTCCATTGATAAGTCAGCGATTCCCACGATGCGGGCTTCGCCAAGTGGACGGGCAAGGTTCCGCTCTTAAGCAATATACGCGATAACTGTGTTAAGTTTTTGTTATCAAAGGGCTATTGGGCTACATTCTTTCAAATTTAACGGTTCTTTTAAAGAAGTTGGACTGGAATTGAATTTTTATTTACGAAAACTTTTTACTAAAATCGTAACTTCTGTTACATTTCTTTAGGCACGCAAGTAGTTTCTTCACTTACCCACACCTAAATGTTTTAATAATGTTTACACGATTACATGATTTTAATTAGTTATTTGAAAGTCGTAAAACATGGATTTAGTTCTACCACCTCCATATTAAATGGTAATGATGAACAATACTAATATTTTTTATTTCAACTTAATTAAGATTCAATTACGATAATAAACATGATGTCAGCGCCTCTCTGAATGCCAGTAATAAATATTGCGAATCATATTTCAAGCTGTTAAATAAAAGATCAATTTTATACAACCAAATAATGTGTACACGAGTTTAGAAAAAACTGTAACACATTGATAAGTATCTATATTAACTATATATTATCTATATTTGCAACAGTAGAACTCTTTATTCAAACTCGAACATACTTCAGTATAAACATAGTTTTATATTTCAACTTATGAAAAAGAATGATTGAAATTTAGTTAAACTTGTCTGAATTTACTCTGTCTTTTAATTTTCAATAGATTTTATTTTGGAACTTTAAAGTACTTTTATTTCTTATATAAAATTTTTTACTAACATTTTAAATTAGATTTCATATTGTCATTAATCTTGTCATACGTTACGCTTAGGTTTATTTTAATTAAGTGATTTATTGACTAGAGTTTATTGACTGACCCGAATACATTCAAAGCAGTTCTTAAGAGTTCATGCTTCGCATTTCAGAGTCCGCAACACCATAATAGAGTAAGAAAATGACTCTTTAGTAAAAATGTAATGATTATAAACATGTATCAAGTTTCTTAAGAACAAGTTTATGCCTACTAGAAATAAAAATAATATTATTCTAGGCCTAGATACCCATTTGCATCATACTATTAGCTGTTCCTGCTTTCTGCAGTGATTAAAAACAGTTAAATCAACAAGGTTTTAATTATATACTCACATAGGTGTTATTTTATGATGGATGTAAAGCTTTATGCACTGATAATTATAAAAAAGATATCTTCAATATAATTTTCCCGTTAGAATTATTGGACAGATAAAACTCAAAACAGTTATTATTTTATAAGTTTCATTTATAGAAAACGGTATATGTATTATTATATATTATATTTTTTCCTAATTAATGTTTCTTTATATATTACCGGTTTGAGTGTAGTCTGAAAATTAGTATCTATTCAAAAAATATTTGTATTCATTGATTCGAGCTTAATTTAATCTCTTGTTTCAGATAAATATGTGACGCGAATAATTGTTACATGCGCCTGATAAAATGAACTAAAGTGCAGCAATCAAAATGCATACCATGGACACTTTGGGTTATGGCCATAAAAAGTATAGGCCTCCAATATCACCGACCAACTTCTATCAACATGATTATTACTCCAGGCACACAACATTACGCCCACAGGTAATTTGATAATATTTATTTACGTAATACCTAAATTACATATTTTAAGTCGCTCTGATAATTTTCTTCTGATATCAGGTATTTCAAGTTACCCAAGTTTTCGAATCCTTTAAATATAGATGTTATCTTTAAATTTTAACTTTCAACAGCATTTTATAATCGCAATGGATTCACTAAGTTCGTTATAACTATAAAGTTTCTACGCTGCCTTAGGTTCCGTGGGACAACAATGTCTACTTTTTATTATTTGGCCTCAATTGATAGCGAAGTTTTAAAACGTCCTGTGGGAAATCACAATCGCTTATAAGTTAATATTAATCCGGACTTGGGGATCGAGCCAAGGGCTGTCAGTGGGAGGTTACCGTTAGATGCCAGCGGCGGTCAACTGCGATTACTTAAATGAAATCATAACATTTTGCTTACCCAAAAGAATGAGATATTCTACGTATTTTCTTTTAATAATGTGGAATAGATGAGTTGAAATACACATGAAATGACATCTATAAAGATGTTAGCCGATATGATGTATTCGCATGCAAAGAAAAAAAAAAAAAAAAAAAGAGAAATTAAAAAAAATTGAAAAACAATATATGGTGGTTCCATAAATTGAATCGGAATTGTAAAATTATTCCATACAATTCTCCAATGTTTGAAAACCTAATTTACAATTATCATTAAGAATTTTATGAAGTGTCTTCATAGACTTCCTACTTTTGAGGAATGAGATAATTTGTTATAAGAATATCCAATTATATAAGATAAGAATTTAAATATTCCCCATGCTCATAAAGTTTGGAAACCCTTAATAAACTGTCTTTATTTAAAAACTTTTATCACTCTCTGTCGAAATAAACAAAGTTTGAGCAAATGAGATATTTGTATCTAAGTTTTTTAACAAATACCGAAGTGAATTTATGGCGTATTTTTTTAAGTCGCAATATAAAGGCAAAGACGTGGACACTGGTTCATTGGACGATTTAATTAAAACCTTGTCTAGGTTATTGACCTTCGTAATCGATTTAGATCTGTGAAATTGCTACAATTTCATAATTACATTATGGATGGTTTGCATTCCAAATTAGGGCGAGGAATCGCTCTGCTTTGCCTGACCGTTACACGATGTCCTATCTTAGTAATTTTCATGTGCAATATATATTGGTATAATGTTCTTTTAACAGTTTTATAAATAAGATAATGGTATAGGATTATTGGGTAATTCAAATATTTATAGACTATATATAATATTTTATGTATTTTCTCACACACAGTAAGACACTAGTCTACTACTATCGGATAGTAATCCGATATACATCTTTTTTATTTGGGTGAAGATTTCACAATTGTTCTAGAAGTACAGTACAGTTATATTGAAGTCCGAGCTATGAAGTATTCATTAAAAATTATCGACTGAAACGAATATTCCATAGGAATAAGTCAGTAATGATGTAATTAATGCGTCAGACCCACTAAGCGTTAAGCGCACGCGACTTAACTTCAACACATACCTAAAAAGCCAGGAAGGCGATCCGTGATTCTGCTAATGAATAAAATTAATTATCTTCCGCGTGTTTTTATAATGATCTAGCAGATCCCTGTGTTCACGGCGTCCGTTTATTGTTTATGAAAGCCATTTAAACAGTTATTGATAGAAACTTTCATAGCTAAACGGTCTTGGCAAGCATATACATTCCATTAAAGAATGAGGCCTACGCTAGGCCAAATAGATGTAAGTAAATAGTGTATAGATTTTTTTTATAAATCCATTTTTGTGCCATTTAATTAAATCAATTTTATGATAAATTATATTGGATAGTAAGAAAAAATGTCAACTATTGCTTAACAGCACTATTTAGACCAAAATAGTTCATCAAACATTATTTATTTTAGTTCTACTAAGTTATCTTTTGTAGGGATGGCTTACATGAAAATGAATTGTTGTGAAGTTACTTTGGTGGCCTTATTTGAATAACTGAAAAATATGGCAAGTTAGATAAATATTAGAAATTATATAGAATTTATCATATAGAAATATTCCTTCAACTTTTAAGTTATAATAAAATATAGCTTTACAATATATCAGTTTATAATATAAAGCTATCGAAGTAACAAAGAATAATATTAGGGATCTCTTGTAGACTGTTGTCTCCATAGAAGAATGATAGGCTAAATTTTACCTGGACATCCATTTTGAGTTTTGCCTATTTCTAATCTACTCTACTTAATGTGTTCGAAGAATTACCTAAATGTTGATATTACGGCATGCAGGATAAAAATTTAAACGTTTTCGAAACTCATTTTATATTATAGCTGTTAATTTTCTATAGCTTAAACTTCAGTTGGAAAATATTGGTGCGGTCAAGTGTCAACTAACGGCATTCTCACGAACAACGAACGTGTCGTGTCTGCTAAATCTACATTTCCACTTAAATTATTTTATTTGAACGGTTAATCTTTGAACTGGTTTTTCTGGATTCAATAAAATACAGTTAATAATTGCCGATGAGCTGAATATAGAAAATTTACAGGTTTATTCGTCAGGAATGTAAACATTCTATTTAGTTCTATTGACATTCATTTCGCTTTATTTTAACATATATTTTATGTTGATATATTGTTCTTATTTTAAAAAGTCACAATGTTTCTGTGTATTAAATAAATCTTATAAAAAGAGATATTCACGACAATACAGAAAAACTTCTTTAAGGTAACTTTTTCTTTAAGAAAAAAGAAAAAGAAAAAATATAGCATTCAAATAGATATCACGCAAGTCCTGTTGAAGTAATGTGAGGCAAAATTGTGTTAGCGAACGTGACACACCACTTAAATATTATCTCGTAAGAGCGATACCGAATAATTTAAAGTAAGCTTCGTTGGTAGTGTAATTTATGGAACCGACGTTCAAAGGTCTTGTGGTTTTATTAAAAAATAACTTCTCCAGGTACTTGATATATATGTAAAAATGACAAAAATTGCATTGAAATTCGATATAGTTATTATAATATTTTCAATAATTATTTAATTATTTTCGATAAATATTTTCGATTAATTCGATATTTCGTATTTGTTTTGAAAAATTAAGAAAAATATAAGTTTATATTAAAAATAGTTTTGTTAGTGTCATTACATAAATCGTAATTCCAATTAATGTATGACAACTAAGTTAAAAAATGTAAAAAAGCAATTGTCGCTGTAATAATAATGTTGTGTTACGTTCTCAAGTGGATCGCCTTGCTCTTGGCTGATGGTCTCGGTGCAACAACCGACCGTGGTGGAGCAGGTTCCAGCCGCGCGTTTAACACGATACTAAAATGCCAATCGATTGAGGTTACACGTAGAGTTAAGGCCAGGACTAATCGCAAACACATCAACCATCCACAGCCACTGCGTGATGTAAGAATTTACGTTGTGAAATATAATTCAATGCAGCAGTTTTATGCAGCAATCTTATAATTGTGTGTAGCTTCTGAAAGCTAACGATAGGTGTCAATGTAGAAAACGTATTTCTTTAAAAGCCTCCATAAATTAAAAAAATGATTATTTATAAGAATAAACTCTCAAGTTACACTCTAATAGGAAAGATCCTATTAGAGTGTAACTTGTTTTACCGTCTGCGTTCAATAAATAAGTGATTACATCTCTATAAAGCTGCATGATGTTATTATTCATTATATATAATGTGTTAAATGCACTAACAAAGCATACAATTGCAGCAGTATTGTCACCGTCCCAAGGAAAGTGATGTCCGAAGTGTGTCAGTATGTCTGCCTTTCTCTCTGTTGGAAACGAAAAAATTCGCTGATATTGTCTATTTCATAAATAACAAATGAAAGTGGCTTAGTTTTGTTACAGCCAAATGTTATACTGTGGCTTTATTTTATTCGATAGATGATTGCATTGGAGAGCTTCGACTTAGCCTACTTCGTGTAGTGATATATATTGTAGGCCTGTATCTATTGTGTGCATCTGAAAGAACTTTCATCGGCGGTTATCTGAATAATTTGTTTAGTAAAAATGAATCTGTTTTTACTTTTTCTCATGTGGTATAGAAATCTCGTAACCGCGCCATTTCTGAGTCAATTTGACTTGTAATTAAGTTTAGGCCGTTGAAATTATTTGTACATATTTTTGAATATACACCTAAAAAAGTTTAGTATAAAAAGTATACATTTAAAGTATAAAATTTTAAACTACTATTTAAGAACCATTACTATACGGTATAAATAAACTTGTTGCTTCAATCATTTTGAGCAATAAGTTATGGGTTTTAAAAGAAAAAAATTGAATGAACAAAGAATTTATTGATGCAGGAGAAATGGGCGCGACAACTATAAAGTACTAACGAGGGTAAGAGTAGGGATGAAACTGCGGCGAAGGTACTCGTCAACTTGAGAAATGAAATGAATAAAACTATGAGATCTCGTAATGCGGGTTTTGACCTAAGCGAGTTCATTGATCGGACGCACCTAGACCCAACTTGCTAATTACGCGAGCGACGAAAGTTACTACATTTTTTAACTACCATTAGCAAGAATAAGCTTAGTTAGATTTTAGTTAACGCGATATATTATCTTGATATTTCTGAATATATAATATAAATTTATTAAGAAACAGTTAAGAAGAACATTAATTTCTCACAACGTTTTATTCTCATCGTACGCGTATATAAAACATAACAATTCATACATTTCAAACGTGGCTATCTCACCATAATTGTTAACGAAACAGTAAAATATTTTAAAACTCCTCTAGCAATGTTAAAATAATATATCTTGGCAAAGTTTATGAAATAATGATTGTAAATGAAGACTAGCAAATTTAATAAATGATGATTAGTAAAACAATTGTTGGTATAATTTGTATAACTTAAAGCATCTGAATACTACTACAAACGCCAATAGGTATAATCGTTAAATGAAAATAATCTGTAGTAATTATAGGGCGATACCATTTGAATCTTTATTTGCAAAGCTTGCTCTTAGCACTGCACGTGCAACATTCAATACGAACAAGTTATTATTTTGTATTGTAGTTTAATTCCAGGAATCAAATAAAAATAATTAAATAACAAAATTCCGAAGAGAGCCCGAGTTCAAGGCTAAGTAAACTGAAATTGTTCCAAGATATTTAGTTAATATTTTATGAAAACGGATGCAAATAAACAGAAAGCTCATCTAGTACTACATAGGTTCTCCGCCCATGGGCAGCCCCAGGCCTAGTAGTGCAACTTAAATAGTTATATTTAACTTTAATAGTTATAAAGGATGTCTTCAATTTCGTGTCGATTTTTATCATAAAATTCTTTAGACGTGGGCACATGTGCTGCTCACATTAAGCCTGCGACACACCAATATCGGCATAACCTCAAAGGAAAATCAATAATTAGTTTAAATCATAATTTCGTGTCCCATCACTCATCAGTGAGTAATAAATCTTTGATCATGAAGGGTCACAAATGAATGCAGCCGATATCGTACAATTTTGAAGCTCTCGGACAAGATTGAGCTTTTCAATATATATTCAAATAAACTTCATCTTAAAGCAAAACTTTAATGAATTCCTACGTTCATACAATAATAAATATGAGATTTAATGAATTTTAATATTTATAACAATTTTAGACTTTAAAGTGAAATTATTCTTATAAAAGAGAGGATATAATATAAAAATAGAATCATTGACCATCTCGGTGCTAAGGGTTTTTGGATTACGAAAAATAATATTGATCAAATTTGAGGGATACATTTTACAGCTTAAGGATAGTGTATCATTAATATTACAGCTCAAGGCTAGTGTATCATTAATATACCTAATCATTTATGGATTATGATTTTCCTATGATTTGGAAACCATAGATGCATGGTTATACTATAAGATTAGTACAATAAATGCCATCTGTCAAAAGTATCAACATAAATTTAGAAGTATAGATGCGAAGAGGCAACGTGTCCTTGAAATTATTGTTATATTGACAAGGTTTTTTTTATCACGGTCTAAAGAAATTCATAAATTTGAGGCAAAAGCATTAAAAAAAATCATCATTTTCGTATTTATAAAGATTTTATTAAATAATAATAACTACACGTATTATTTTTTTATGAAACTGACAAAACATAAAAATTGTAAAATAATGGAATTATTAATTCGGAAATTGAATAATTTTATCGGTGACGTGTTAGAGAATGCATCGAATCGAGTTTAACTAGCATAACTTAATAATCTGGTTTTGACCAAAAAGGAAGCTTGAAATTGAAATTAATTGATTCAAGGTCACATAACTGTTTTACAAGATTACATTAACCAATAAGTATTTTCTTTATAAGTATTTATGATCCCTATGATCATAAAGTTACATACATCTTTTATAATAATTACTAATAGGTACATAATTACTGACCTATCTAATGTACTAAGTCCTATCTATCTGGGCTCGTGATCATGGCTGAAATATTCAACAGTGCGCATTACAATCTAATATTAATTAATACTGGCATAACATCAAACGTTTATGGGCTTTATGATACGCATAATTAATTGGAATTTGTGCACAATTATTTTATTCATTCTAAGGCTCTATTGAATAAAATTATAACTTGAACTCTTTGTGGGTTAGAATAAACAAAATAGTTTTTCGTATGAATAATAAAAACTGCTATAGGCTATTCA
>DWCF01003422.1:0-19681 GCA_018230265.1 Delias oraia
CCTCAAATAGGAATAGACTTTTTTTTAAATTGCGAAATAACTGAAAAATTATATTAAAATATTTTTTTATTCTCTAGGCCTCAATCCGCGCATTGTTTGTGTTGCCGGTTTTTTACGCCGCTTAAGCAGCACTTTTAAGGGTCTCCGATAACCTCACTCACTCAGCGAACACAGTACAAGAACCGTTTCACGCTGAGTATTCTGTGAGCCCGTGATATCATTTCGGACGAGCCGGCACAATTAGTGCGTCAGCATATTCAGCGTGGCTCTCCCACGGATGAAAATGATGAAATGATGGTTCTTCCATGGCTCTCATATGCTAGCTTCCTGATATAACCGACTGAATTAAATCCGAGGATGTTTTAACAATCTTAATATGAATTCTCAGTGATTTTTGTTTAACTTTAAGTATACTTCACATGTCTTCCATTTATCTGAGTTTTAATTTATAAAAAAATACAGGCAAAGCAGCAAGTGAAAAGATCTTGGCTCTCATGACAGAGCTTCGTGAAAAATCCGTATCTGCCCTGGTGTTAACAGCCCTAGATGACATTGCATGTAAGTATGCTACAGAATATAAAGAAATTACACATATCAGCTCATCATCATCATCATTTCAGTAAGACGTTCATTGCTGGACATAAGCCTCCCCTTGGATATCCTTGAATACCTGTCGGAGGCGAACTGCATCCAGCGTCTTCCGGCGTTTTGAATACATATCAGGTGTATACTCAATAGACAATGGAGCAGGTGGGTCTCAAATATGGTGAGAGAACACCGCCGCTCATTGACAATCGCGCCACGGTCCGCGCATTGCTTGTGTTGCCGGCTTTATACTTAAGCGGTATTTTTATGAACCTCCGATATATTCACTCAGCGAGACACAATACATGTGCCGTTTCACGTTGAGTATTCGGTGTGCCCGCATCACTTCGGACGAGCCGGTCCAATTAGTGCGTCAGCATATGCTTCAGCATGTCTCTCCCACGGGTGTAAGTTATAATACTTAGTTATATAAGTTGGTAACAAATACATGCGGCTCGCCTTAAATTCCGCCAGAAGCTGTAAAATCATTATGCCAACAGATTTAGTGGTTTAAAAAAGAAATAGTTATGTCCTAGACATTTAGTTATAAATTCAGCAAAATTCGTAAGTCGGTAACAAAATTGGGAGTGTCAATCTTAAATTTGTAGATTTACTTTAAAATATTGAACTTTTCAATGGAAAAGATACGAGCTCGAATCAGAAATGAGGAGATCCGTAGAAGAACTAAAATCACCGACATAGCTCACCCACTTAGCAAGCTAAAGTGGCAAATATGGCGGAAAAGTGTTAGAGTGGAGACCACGGACCGGCAAGCGCAGCGTGGGACGTCCACCCACAAGGTGGACAGACGACCTTGTAAAAGTCGCCGGAAGACGCTGCATGCAGGTCGCCTCCGACAGGTATTCATGGAGGTCCAAGGAGGAGGCCTATGTCCAGCTGTGGACGTCTTACGGCTGCAATGATGATGATTGAATTATACGTGAAAAATCACATATCATATCTATATAATAATATTTTAATAAAATTAATATATATATAAAATAATATTTTATATATATAAAAAAATAAAATATCCATAATATCATTATCCATAGTATATTACACATTTTTAAATAACGAGTTTCATTAAATTAATAATTAAGACATAAATTTTTATTTATTATCGTTTCACGTAAACTTTGGCACAATGTACGCAACCATATTTGTTTCTAAACACCTAATATAACCGCGTAACTTGAAACGGTGAAATGTTCTATCTCTCTCACACTTACGCGCATTTGTTGTTACCAAAACGAGACAAAACACTTTAAGAAAATATTAGATTACATGAATATTTATAAATAATATAATTTATTAATGTAAGCTTAAGTCTCTTAAATAATATATTTTTATTAACTGAAATCTATATTTTATTTACGTAATTACAATTTTGTATGTATTTATTGGCACAATGGCCGTAATCATATTTGTTTCTTTACACCTAATATAAAACTGCGTAACTTGAAACGATGGTAAATGTTT
The DNA here is from genome assembly GCA_018230265.1 of Delias oraia. NCBI lineage: Eukaryota > Metazoa > Arthropoda > Insecta > Lepidoptera > Pieridae > Delias > Delias oraia. Next base: position 2,068 of record DWCF01003422.1, read on the forward strand.
TGTCTCTTTTACACTAAGATGCATTTGCGGTTAACATACGAAACAAAACACTTTAAGAAAATATTTGATTACATCAATGTTTATAAATAATATATTTATTTTTCATTACACAATACTTTTTGTTAATATAATTTTTTATTGTAAAGATTAAGTCCTAAATAATATATTTTTATTTACAGAAATCAATAATTTTTTTTACCAAATTACTATTTTCTTTCGAATGTATGTATTTATGAATGCAATAAATTTAATTTATTTTCAATTGTAATAAAAAACATTAGTTGACAATAATAAAAAAAACAATCCCAGAACTATTTATTCATTGTTTTATGCTAAGTTTACAATCTTTTGTACATTAATATTAGAAATGGAACAAAAACGTCCAAAACCTTAATTCAGTTAATTTTTTTTATTTTCAGACACACTCAACATTCGTGGATCAGACATCCCATACAATCCAGTGTTCTTCTCGTATCTTATTATAAGAACGGATGTGGTAAGAAGAAACCGCTACGTCCTAAGTTGCGCGCGATTTAGATAAAAGCCGCCATCTTGTTGTGTATTGTCAATTGCCACAGATTTTAGATTTTATATTTCTAATTTATATATTTCTATAATATTCCAGTCTATTACATTTCTAATTTATTTCTAATTTATATATTTCTATAATATTCCAGTCTATTATATTTCTAATTTATTTCAGACTACAGACAACACAATATTATTCTGGGGAGACGGACATCTGACATCGGACATAGAAGAGCATTTGTCAACGGAAAATGTTCAAATCGCCGTCAGAGCGTATGCGGATATATTTGACTATATCCGGTCAATGAGTGTATTTATTGTGCATTTTACTTATTTTAATTGAAATTTAACTATACGGAGCAGGTGGGTCTCCTATGTGGTAAGAGAACACCGCCGCCCATGAGCCACCACTCCCACCGCGGCACAGTCCGCGCATTGGTTCTGTTGCCGTCTTTACGCCAATTAAACGACATATTTAAGGACTTACGATATCCTCACTCAGCGAAACACAGCACAAGTACCGTTTCACGTTGGTATTCTGTGAGCCCGTGGTATTTTGGACGAGGCGGCCCAATTAGTGCGTCCGCATATACTTCACTTAAAAATACTTCTTAAGTGGCGTAAAAAGCCGGAAACACAACCAATGCGCGGACTGTGGCGCGGTTGGTGATGGGCGGCGGTGTTCTCTTACCATATAGGAGACACACCTGCTCCGTTGTCCGCTATATTATAAAAAAACTACTTTTTAGAATGAACTAGAAGAGGGATCGACAATATGGCTGCCAACAGGAGCTAGCCATGCCATCCATACTACTGCAGAAGCGGTAAGTTATTGATCCCTTTCGAGTAACGTTCTTCCTGAATGAGATTTGTATATGATTTAATGAAGGCTAAGGGACAGATAGAAAAATGGGGGAGGTCTATGTCCAGCAGTGTACTTGATAGGGTGATGATGATGATGATGAAGGGACACATCAGAGGGCGGGCAGCAGCCTCCGCGTACTATAAAACCTAACCTAACTCTATACGACAAATAATTTAGTACACACATAATAATTTAGTACAAATTAAAAGCAAAATAATAAAAATATTTTTTCAGAATGGAAACTTCAGTTATCTGACTACGATTTCGCCGGTCGCCTTAATGAAGTGTGTTAAGAATGATGTAGAATTACAGGTGAGTCATGCTGAAGCATATGCGGACGCACTAATTGGGCCAGCTCGTCCGAAGTCATATCGGGCTCACAGAATACTCAGTGGGAAATGGTACTTGTACGGTTTCGCAGAGTGAGTGAGGATATCGCTTGCCTTTAAAAATGCCGCTTAATTGGCGTAAAAAGCCGGCAACACAAGTAATGCGCGGAGTATGGCGCGGTTGGTGATTTGCGCCGGTGTTCTCTTACCATATAAGAGACCCACCTGTTACCCCCTATACTTTAGAAAATAATAATATTAAAAAATGACGTAACCTATTCTTGGGCAGGGTTTCAGATCGGCGCACGTGAAAGATGGCATTGCGGTAGTGAGATTTCTACGCTGGGTTCATCAGCAGGTCGATGCTGGCTACAATGTGACGGAAATTGATGTTGTGAAAAAGTTGAACGAGCTAAGAGGGTAATATTTTTTATACTATAACGGACAACGGAGCAGGTGGATCTCCTAGATGGTAAGAGAACACCGCCGCTCGTGGACAACCGCGTCACAGTCCTCGCATAGGTTGTGTTGTCGACTTTTTACGCCACTTAAACGTAAATTTTAAGGGCCTACGATATCTTCACTCAATCTACGAGTACACAGTACACAGTACAAGTACCGCGCAGTGTAGGACGCCCATCCACAAGGTGGACCGACCACCTTATAAAGGTCGCTGGAAGACGATACATGCAGATCGCCTCCGACGGGTATGCATGGAGGTTCGAAAGGCCTATATCCAGCAGTGGACATCCGACGGCTGAAATGATGATGATGATGATGAAAAGAAATATAACGGTGACATCTCTTGTAAAAGACATTGATTAACATTCCGCTATAGCATAACATATGTTGTTCCAGGGAAGAATTCGGTTACCACGGTCCATCTTTTGCAACGATCGCAGGTGCTGGGGAGAACGGAGCTGTGATACACTATGCGCCATCAGAAGAAGGAGAGCAACGGGTGATACGTAAAGACGACATGCTTTTAGTGGACTCGGGCGGACAGTACCTGTAAGTATACTTAAACCGTGGCAGAACCATACTGAAGCATATAGTGTCGCACTATTTGCCGGCTCGTCCGAGGTGATACCACGGGCTCACAGAATACTTAGCCTGACACTGTACTTCTACTATGTTTCACGGTGTAAACAATTAGCGCGTCTTTTCTTTTGAAATGACTAACGCTTTTGGCATAATGCCTTTTAACTTCTCGCGGATTTTGAGGAACTAGTGCATCAGTAGATATATACTTCAGCTTGGCTCTCCCACGGGTGCAACATGTATATTTTGTTTATAAATCTGCTTCTACGTACGGGGTTTCAATTATTGGTACAAATTAGTGGAATCGGTAATAATGCGCTTTGTCAATTGTCAGTGTTTAATGACGTTTCTGTTTCAGCGATGGCACAACTGACATAACGCGTACGCGTCATATGTCAATCCCAACTGACATGCAGCGTTTGACAGCAACGCGGGTCATGAAAGGGTTCATCTCGTTGGGCACAGTCGTCTTTCCTAAGGGAACAACGGTATGAACTTCGATAAACCCGCTTAAGACGATTGCTCAGGGTCCCTACTAAAAACGCGTCTTAAGCGAGAAAGCGTATTATGCGGGATAGGGACTATCAAATAAACTACAAATCATTATAAATTATGCATATCAGTATTATATAGACTATGTGTTATTCTGAAGAGGGTTATAGCTAAGTTTCTAATAAGTGGCTAATCTAGAAAGAGGATATTAGAGGCTTGGAATGATACCGTTAAAGTGGCGTACAAAGCTGAAAAGTTTGGTTTGTGGCATAGTTGTGATCTCTTAGCACAGAAAGGATTTTCCTGTTGTTTTCCGATATAATATAAATGAGGCTTTTTGTTATTATATAGCGTACAGCCTCGTAGCTAGTAAGTGAGGAAATCTGAGACCCTTAAAAAAATGCCGCTTAAACGGCGCAAAAAGCCGGCAACACAACCAATGCGCGGACTGTGGTACGATTGTTCCTGGGCGGCGGTGTTCTCTTACACACCTGCTCCGTTATCCGGTATACTAAAAAAAGCGTATCTAACCTGAAGGCCGATAACACACCCGTGGCCCAACAAGGCCTGGGGAGTGTCCATGGTCGGATGACCGCCTATCCTAACTGAGTTTCCTCTTCGTTTGCCTTCATTTTTATAAAAAAGTATTTAATACCTAAAGTCGGTATGTATTACAATTTTTAACTATATCTTGTGTAATAGTTAAATTCTGTTTTCTAGGGCAACATTCTAGAGACACTTGCCCGGAAATCGCTTTGGGATGTGGGTTTGAATTATGCCCATGGGACTGGGCATGGCGTTGGTCATTTCCTGAATGTACATGAAGGCCCGTCGGGGATTGGTGCTTCTCTGATGGCCGACGATCCGGGAATCATTGCCGGCATGATATTCAGTGATGGTATGGATTTTTTATGATAACGCAGCAAGTGGCTCTCCTATTTATATGGTAAGAAATCACAGCCGTCCATGGACAACCGCGATATATTCCCCGTTTGGTTGTGAAGGCGACTTTTTACGCCATTTAAGCGGTATAGTTCACAGGCCTCTGGTATCCTGGCTTCACGTAGTCTGTGTGCCCGTGATCACTACGGACGAGCCGGTCCAATAAGTGTAGTCAGTCATGCTTCATCGTGGCTCTCCCTCGAGTAAATAAAACACAACTGAGTTTCCCTGCAATAAAAGAATCGACATTTATGTTTCCAAGTAGCACGCTCTTCCCAAATTATTTTTACAATCTCATTTCACCACAGACTATCATATGATAATATAACACACAGATATATAATAAAAGAAAATTATATTTTTCTTTACCATTTCCAACAAAAACTGGTGTATGTCAGTGATGATGAAGGATTATTAACCCAACCCAACCCCCTGTTGTCTTTTCAGAACCAGGATACTATGAAGTGGGTGAATATGGTATCCGTCATGAGGATCTGGTAGAAGTGATCGATATGGACAGCCAAGCAGACCATATCTATGTATGTATGTTAATGTAAATCTATGAAATTCGTTAAATACCCTTCCAGAGACTGAATAAATTGTCCGGATCAGGATTCGAGCACAATACCTCTCGCTACATGGTATATTTTTAAAATAATTGAGATTTTTTTAATATGTAAAAAAAAATTACACAATTCGTAAAAAATTCATACATAATCCTACTATAAATAATGTTACTTCAGGATATCGGAGGCTTAAAAATGTCGCTTAAGCGGTGTAAACAGCTAACTCAGCCAATGCGCGGGTGTCCATGGGCGGCGGTGTTCTCTTACCATATAGGAGGCCCACCTGCTGATTTTCTGAACGTCTACGCTCGGCAATTATAATACATCAATCGCTTTTGTCCGTTCGTTTGACACCTAACACATAGCTTATCCAAATTTGACTGTCATCATCATCAGCCTATCAAGTCCACTGCTGGACATAGGCCTCCCCCAAAGATACCCACCTATTGCGATCTGGATCCAGCTGTTGCCCGCGGCCTTCATGAGATCGTCTTTCCATCGCGTGGCGGCACGTTCCGGTACGCGGTCGCCACTCGAGAATCTTTCTTCCCCATGTCAATGTCGGTTACTTTGATTCGCCTGCGGATAGCTTCATTTCTGATTTTATCTTGCAGCGAGATTTCGAAAAATATTTGACTGTAAATGTTTAAAATTGCAGGCGGGTGGTATTATTGGCAACTTCAGCGGCGCGGGCGCAGTTGCCTTCCGCTCTCTAACGCTGGTCCCGCATCACGCAGCCATATTAGACGTGGACCTTCTTGACGATGACGAGGTATGGGAAATCATTTTTTTTATAGTATAGCGGACAACGGGGCAGCGGTCTCTAATATGGTAAGAAAACACCGCCTCTAATAGACAACCGCGTCACAGTCCGGGCATTGGTTGTGTTACCGGTTTTTTATGCCACTTTTAAGGTCCTCCGAAGACGCTCACTCTGCGAAACAGTACAAGTACGTTTTCGCTGACATTCTGTGAGCCCCTGGTATCACTTTGGACGAGCCGGCACAATTACTGCGTCAGCATGGCTCTCCCACGGGTGGAACTAGACGAGGAATGTTCTTAGCGTAATTTTTGTATGCCTTCACGATAGTTCAGTTAAGATTAAGTTTTTTTATTGTGTAGCGAGGAACGGAGCTGGCGGGTCTCCTTTAAGAAAAAATCGGCCGATGCACAACCGTGCCCAAAACGCGGTTTGGTTGTATTCCTTTTTACGCTGTTTGAATGGTATAATTTCAGAGCGAAATCTTAATTTATCGAAATATACTACAAATACTATTTCACGGAGATATCGGAGGCCCTTAAGTGTCGCTTAAGCGGCGTAAAAAGCCAGCTACATAACCAATGCGCGGATTGTGGCGCGTGTTTATGGGCGACGCTGTTCTCTTTCCATATAATAGGAGACCCACCTGCTCCGTTGTCCGCTACCGAATAATATATAACCTTCCTTGACATACATCTTTCTTTCAGATTCGTTACCTGAACGATTACCACGCGCGTGTCTTGGACGTATTAGGTCCGATATTGTTGGCTCGTGATCTGAGAGAGGACCACGCGTGGCTCGTCGCGGAATGCGCGCCAATTCAACGCAGCGCCGCCATCTTTGTTCGGTCGGCGCCAGTTTGGATTATTGCTTTGACGAGTTTAATAAAGATACTTAATTGATTGTATTTTAATGTCACTTCCATTATTATGCTAAATGTGTTAAGTGTAAATCTTGAACCGAAATCACTGATTCTTTTTTAGAACAAATATTCCTCGAAGTGGGAAGTTCGTTTTTTAGAGAAAATATAAAAAATGGTTTTTATACGTTAAAAACTTTTTTCTATTTTATTGAGTGAGAGGCTCACCTGGAATAAGCGGTCTCCTGCCCATGGAATTTAAGGCGTAGGTAGGTTTGTTATTCTTCCTTAAATTCATAATAAAACAAACTCAATATTAAATAAAATTCAGTGGACAGACAGACGGTATATCAGGCTCTATTTATTTTATCTATTAGGCGCATTAACAATGTTCTGATGTTATATTTTTATGGTATAGCGGACAACGGAGCAGGTGGTTAATATATGGTAAGAGAGCACTGCGGCTCATGGGCGCCACAGTCCGCACATTGGTTGTGTTGTCAGCTGTTTACGCCACTTAAGTGGCATTTTCAAGGGCCTGCGATATCCTCACTCACTTTTTGAAACACAGTACAAGTACCGTTTCACGCTGAGTATTCTGTGAGCCCGTGTTATCACTTCGGACGAGCCGGCCCATTTAGTGCGTCCGCATGCTTCGGCATGTTTCTCCCACAGGTGTAACAGTATTAATACACTCGCCCGACCACTGTCAAGGCCTTCCAGAGACCGAATAAATTAAATTGTCCGGACCGGGATTCGAACCCGATACCTCTCACTTCATGGTAGACCTATTAATCCACTAGCTACGAGGTTCACAATACTGCGTTTGTAATGCTGCATCCTATTCACAAGGCGAGAACTTACTACTAATGCGGACTTCAATCAAACTAATACAAGGAGATTGGGATCGAAAAGAAAAAGTAATAGGTATCTTGACATTAATACTATCTTTGTCCTTTACTTAGTGCCGAAATTAGGGCGGTGCCAACAATGCCTAGGCTAGTGTTGCTCAGATGCAATCCAAGACTGACCTGTAAGAATTGATCAAGAAAGACTAATCCTGCAAGTCTCTCGCGTCTTGCAGCTATTATTTTGGCAGTGATCTTTGGAATTTCTCATTAAATCTTTGGACATATTTTATAAATCTGATTGGTATTTACTATGGCTATGCTAATTCCACCTCAAAATATTCAATTCTCAAAAGTTTTTCTCAAATCTGAAGTAAACTTTCAATAGTCTAATAGGTAATTTCAAGACTCAGCAAGAGCAAGACCAATACCAGATGTATTGGCACAAGACCAAGACTAAGCTTAAATCTTGCATTTTGGCAACACGAGCACAGGTCGTAGAAATGATCAGACTAGTATCTAGTTATATCTCACGCAGCTAGTAGATATCTTTTATTTTATTGCGAAAATGCTATAGATGCAGCCTCCTGTACTATCTTTATCGCATTTTTTGATGAAACACTTTTCATCTTAAAGAAATATCCTAAGTAGAGACATAGATAGATAGATTTATTTGTATAAAAATATGTCCATTCCATTTTCAGAGCCTGGTTTGGGCCATTTCAGGGGCGCAGCTTAGAAAGCTCACACCAGGTGCATAAAAGATTAATTACAGCTCTGACTATACTTACCACGTATATATGAGAGGAAATCCGCTGTTTCTATTTCAGGCAGGGGTTAATGCATTCAAATTACAGATAGTATAAAATTTGAATAGCAACGCCCACGACGCTACAAGAGCTGAAAGCGTCCATGAGCGCAGCGCATATCCGAGATTGATTCCTGCTCGTTAGCCACTGATTTCATAGAGAAATATTAGCAATCTGACTTGTGGAGCGCCACAAAGCAATATTATCAGCCCGTCGCTGTTCCCCATTTGATCTGGCGTAAGCTTACAAAGGGTCAACACCTATCACTCCCCTTAGAAAGTATAGCACTTGAAATACCGTGTAATAGACGTGTTATAAAAGGACAAAGTAAATGGCCAATCTGGTCGATCAGGTACTGCTGATGATGCAGGCACTTCCGACACAGAAATAAACGGAACACAATACCATTGAAATTATATAACAATAGACACATAATATTTATTTATAAGGAAACTTTATTTACAGTTATGAACATCTGATATCAGAAACAAAGCAGTCTATTCCATTGCAATAATGAATACAGATAATACAAAAACCGAATACACTAGCAGGCTATATATAAAAAAAAACCCACCTCGCTATGGTCGCCGGAGTGGTTCGATCGATGCAGTCTGTCAATGCGCACGTGTACCACATCCTAAAAGCGGAAATTTTGAGATCTACAAACATTTCAATTCAATTCAAAAGATTCAATTTCTATAGCACGAGATAACACTACACATCCGGTCGAGAAAATGACTCAACTTCTAGAACGATTTGCGGATGAGCCGATCTTGAACGATTTATCTCCTCGTGTTAATCTCCGAATGCCTACTGAGATGTGCACGAATATGATTGTTATGGTAACATAATAATCAACTTTGTTCGCACAAAAAAGAGCGGCCAAGTATTACGTAACGCAATTCGAGAGATCCTGTAAAACTTTACAAAGCATTACAAGACTTTCTATTACATCTGGATATGATCTTTTTGGAATAAAATAGAAAAAAATAGATTTTTGCGACTATCCGGTACTCTGGGCAATATTAATAAACGTTTGTATAGTCACCTTGGAAACATAGTAAGCCATCGTTTGAGTACAGGAAAATCTTACGGGGTTTTGCTTGGTGGAAGGTTTAAAAATTGCGTTTTATAATACATGAACACTCACATATTCATCGCATTACCAATATACAATTAGGAACGAACTTCGCAATCATATACGTACAACAGCCGACCGCGACAGAGACGCACGTGGCCTGATGGGCGTGGTTTTACGTCTTTTATTGAAAAAAAAAAACCAATTCCGACACAAATCGGTATTATTGAATAGAACCAGAGATCATCATTAACAATCTGTAAACCATGTCAAGCCATGCATTACAATACAATTACATTGCATACAAAACAATTGTACCGCTTCAAAAATCGCTTCCATGAAAAAAAGCATTCGTCAATCTTACGTCTCGCCGTATTCTCCAATACCGTTTGCGTATAACAGGCCCGCAACGCGCACGTGGCTCGGGCACGTGAGCCGCCCGCTCGTTTGCCACCGTTTCCAATAAAAAATTGACAATATTTACAAGTATTATTTAACTGCAAGTGCAAACTTTTATTATAGAAACATATCTGTCTATTCATACAAAAAAAAACCTAACATATAACATACGTATTCAAACAGGATAAATTAATGTACAATTAATCATATAGGAAGGACTTATTACAAGCGATATACCTAAATAATGTTAACTATATGATACAAAACGCGGCATGGAGTGAGAACAAGAGGGTAGGGAGGTAGGGCTGAAACACTTTACGCACAGAACCTCAATCAACTTTCATTATTAATCTGTATAAATAAAAAAAAACAAACACGCAATAGAACGATCGCGACCAGCTGTAGTAAGAAAAATCTGTAATACAAATTGTTATAATAAATAAAAAAATGCCTGTGGCACGCATGCCAGCGACAGCATAGCCCTCCCACATATGCGACAGTGTTAAGACACTCGCCGGGCGATACCATAAGAAAGCATATCTTTGTACATATACATAATTGTTCGCACCAAAACCTCTCACTTCGTGGTAAGTTAGATTAGGTTTATCGCACTTGAATCGAAATAAATTAACTTAAAGAAAAGGTGTGACATTGAGTTATGTATAACTTAGAAATACGGTAATATTTATGTCTTTATATACACGTAAACCCTAATAATTAAACTACAATGTGTGATGTAATGTAGGAATTTAAATCATCACTCGATATTCAGACTATTCAGAGAAAATTACACTACAGCGTGGATATCTGAAACGGGCAACTGAAAATTTCCATTTCGTATTCATATCCGAATGAAAATACCCAATGGCGGGGAGATACTATGCACCAAATGCGCCAAACACGATACACGTACCGGATTTCAACGCAAGTCCTGGCGGAATCCCATTTAACATTCCATAGCGCACCCACCAGATATGGAGGAACCGAACCGTGTAGAATCTTTGTAAAAAATCACATTTTCCACTGAGATACCGAAGATCAAGCAAATGAGTACTTGGTTGAACCGAGTAAACTTCAAAATAGGAGAGAACCGAAGCATTGTGCACTCACCCCGAATTATCTATCTACAAAGCATTATTTTAACAAACACACAGTATTATACATCGAAATTTCTATTTACAGACGAATTTGCACTCAAATCGAGAAACACTAATTATTTTACACCGCCTACACGAGGAAACTTTGAAACGATAAACACGCAAAGTGGGTAGATTTTGATCGAACGAAAATTTTTGATGCGGGTAGTCGTAAATTTATCAACTCAAACGGGCCGTGAAAGTTCGACATAAAAGGCGTCGTATCGCCTAAACTCTCGACCGAAGCGGTTGCGATTGTTAATTTAACATAAATTGTGAGCTTTTTTCCTAAGATATAAAAATAATTTGAGATTGTTATTTGATACAACTGTTGGAAGTTGCTTTTAAAGACATACTGGCTACTAAAAGTACTAAAAGGTGAGCGTCAACGGGTCGGTATCGTACTGTACGCATCGCAAGTTGCCTCTCGGAGCAACGGTGTCAGCATTGCCGATGTGCGATGCTCGCGGCGTGGACAGATGGACGCACTTGTATGAGTTACTATACAAGCCATACCATCCATTGCGCGTGATGAGTCCGTAGCGTACGATACCGACCTGTGGGCGACTACCTCAAGTGTTCTATCTCGTTTTCTCCACGCACATCAGTGTGAAAGTGACAGAATACTTTTAATAGTGCCTTCTTTGAAGCCAGAGTTTTCGATATAAAACACATTTGGTAATGTTATTTGGGAAGTCAAGTCTACTCATGGAAGGCCACGGGGGAGGCCTATGTCCAGCAGTGGACGTCTTACGGCTGAAATGATGATGATTGTTATTTGATAGAACTGTTCGTATGACGTCATCGACACGCATCGCAAGTTGCCTCTCGGAGCAACGGTGTCAGCATTGCCGATATGCGATGCTCGCGGCGTGGACAGATGGACGCATTTGTATGAGTCACAAGGCTTACGACGATCAGTTTACGATATCGCACTATGGACGTCTACCTTTAGGAGGCGTCCATTCAATGCGCGATCTTTTATTTAACATTTTTTCTGTTTGTTTATTGTTTAGCTGACGCCCGCACTGTGATACGGTATCAGATATCTCAGTAACAGCTATTTTAAGCTAAATTGCTCTTTCAATTAATGAAAACATCGTTACATACAAAAAAAACACAGGAGAAACAGCATATAGGCATTAAGGCGGAACCGACACTTTTCAGATGCTGTATATTTTTAATGTTAGTCCTGCGTTATTATAATATAAATGTCGCAATAATCTGGTTGAAGCCGCTACTTGATCGAACGACTAGCGCGTTCATTGAATGACGACATTAAGTTGAATGTCATCTTGTTGAATGTTACGCCCAACGTACTGACTGAACGCCATTTAGCGTAGTCGTTGAACGAGATATAACACCAGATATAAGACATAAGGAATATATTTCGGTTAGGTATAGTTTAATCCATGATGTCACACTATTTTATTACGAAAAGCTCACTTTAAAGTAAAAATATTTTTTATTTTTCTTTAATCTATAGCAGACAACGGACTAGGTGAGTCTCACCGCCCATCACCAACCGCGCCACAGTCCGCGCATTGGTTGTGTTGCCTGTATAGAAAAAAATAAAAAAATATTTTTTAATCATAAAATTATCAACACAGTGCTATCTGTGCGTGCCGTTTGACGCCATATTTGTTTTGGCGACTACTAAAACTACTTGACTGATTAACGTCCGCTCTCTTCGAAGGTCTACACTACAATCCGCTACCTGGTTGGACGTTGGGTGACGCTTGTTCACTCAACTTTCCGCCTCGTCATTCGACGAACGCGCTAGTCATTCGATCAAATAGCCGATCCGAGCAGACGACTGCGACATTAACAACAACTGACGATCGACGGCGACATTATATAATAAAAAAATCTAGCAACAGCTAAACCATGGGGAAAATTTACGACTTAAAACGATAAACATTCATATCCATTTATATACATAATTCACATTCCTACTGCGTACAAACGGCTTAACAGTTTCCGATGAAACACAGCGGCCGCACCGACTTAAATTTAACAGTGATAAAACAGATCACAATTATAGAACGTTGCTGACGCTTTAGCGATAACTGTAAACGGTCCCCCCCATCACATCGCCGGACGCGCGTCCCTTAACCACGATGTACAAGTCTTGTTAAATAAATTCTACTAAAAATCAATGATGTATCTACTTCTTTTATATGATAGAAGCTTAAAGTCCTTGAACACGATTTAAAAATCTACAGTTTTCGTTATAGCGATCGCAATTAGTACTGAAATAATTTGATTAAATAAAAAATTATATAAAAAAAATACTAACCCAGAAATTGTAACTTGGATCGGTTGGAAAAAAAACAAGCCAATAAATTTGACTTTATTATTAATAAATAAACATTTTTATTTGTTAAAATCGATGAGAAAAATTTCTTTTTATTTTCAAAATCTTTGCCGATTCCCTCTCACAATCTCTGTGCTAGATCATTGCGATTGTCTATGGCAACACAACATGTTGCCCTATACAAAAAATCATTTACATTTAGACACAGAGAATGTTACCACACAAACAGCATATATTTCCCACCATAAAAATATCGATTCCTATAAGCCACATAATAATAGAGTGCACCAAAATCCACTGTCATACCATTAAAATCAGAGTATCTTTATTAATAAATACAAATTAAAAACTATATACGATCTTGTAAATTGCAACAATTGTCATTTATAGTAGATATATTTTTTTTATATTCGTCGCTCAATGTACTTTGTGACTATCAGGCAGCAACATATAAAAGAAAACAGAATCAAACAATAAGGCGAAATAACATTCTCTATATCTATGACAATATGAAAAAAAAAACAGAAATACAATACCCATTTACTAGTCTGTGGCGAGAAAGGGTCACTTCCACCGCCGCCATCTTGAAATGTCATTATGGTCATCCGTCAGTGGGCTTGACATTTATGACAATGACATTTATTACATCTTTCAATTATTTTTTGATTTGAAATAAAAAAAATTGTCCACGTTATTTAGCAATGAACCGCTGCAGCGTTTGCCGTCATAAGTGTATGGGTATTGTAATTCATCTGTGAACTCATTAAATTCGACGTAGAACATGTCCGAAATTGTTCACCAGCAAAAAAACTCATCACAAAAACTGACGCCAACGTAGTAATCACAGTTGGTAACTCACCGAGTCCACTTATACTACAGACCACATTAAGACATTATTTACGCAACAATGATGTCAAAAAGCGGTGGATCTCTTCAATCTGAAACAATTAACTACTTTAAATACAGCGTTGGTGACTCACTGGTGACTTGGTGACACCCAACCACAAACAGACGACAAAAATGGTTCTGAGCAATAAATTGTAGATTTTTTTAAAAAGGTTACAAAACAAAAAATCTTAGTTAATTGCATTCTATTGTTTATGGTAAATATGTATTGAAAAATTTTGACAAATATAGAATTGAGATCTGGAATCATATCAAAATGTAATTTGTATTTGACGCCAATTTTTTTAAATCTAATATTTTTCACTATAAGTAGTAATACATTTAAAAAAAACTTAAAATTTATTATAATACTTAATTGACGGTTAATTTGTTTTATAAGACAAATGTCGTCCGAAACAAATCGATCAATTTGAAGAAGCATTTGTGGTAGCTATTAGTAAGTTGAAGTGGCAATGGGCTGGACAAATCGCTCGACGAATTGATAACCGATGGGGAAAATTCTCGAGCGGTATGTCTCGCCACGCGATAGAAAGACGATATCATAAAGATCGCGGGAAATCGCTGGATAGAGATCGCTAAAGATCGCAATATGTTGGCGTCTTATGGAGAGGCCTTAGTCCAGATGACTTTAATAGGCTGATGATGACAACTCACCTAGTCATAGAACGCCCTGTCCAGTTCCGGCGACGCCCACCTGGGCTGCGGCGGCGCCGGCGGCGCGGGCGACGCCCCTGTGTAGTTGAGGAAGTCCCACACGAGGATCGTGTCGTCGTGGGAGGACGACACGATTTGGAACTCATCAAACTGAAGGCGGAACACGCGGCCCGTGTGCTCCTGGAGATACGGTCAACTTAAATTACTGAAGCCTTATGTTCGCTAATCTAAAACCCCATTCTTAAACGTTAGGTAACATTCCAGTAGTTTTAATTATAAAGCGGACAACACCGGCGGGTCTCCTGTATGGTAAGAGAACACCGCCGCCCAGCACCAACCGCGCCACAATCCTCGCATTCATTGTATTGCCGGCTTTTTATGTCACATGGCGACGCCGGTATTTTAAAAAGCCTCCGGTATCCTTACCGCAGCGAAACACAATGTCAAGTACAACTTCTATTTCGCGTTGAGTATTGAGCCTGTGGTATTACTTCGAACGAGCCAGCCCGTATTATACTCCCCCTTTCTGATAATTTATCAATCCCCTTTCAAGTCTCATCTGACTAATGGACGGCCATACCTACACAATTTGTACACATACAAAGGCATGTCAATCTCATATAAAATTTATCGCGCGCGTGTGTTACAGACGTATTTGTGTTGAAATTTCCCATAGACAATACAACTCACCACCAATGTCCGCAAGCAGAGGTCCTGGTGTGGCGTGCGCACGTCAAGCGCAGCTCTGAGATCCCACACCTTGATCTTGCCGTCATACGCGCCGCTCACGATCCGCTTATTGTCGAAACTGCGCAAGAGAAAACCTTTTTTGTGTGTAAGACTACTTGCTGTATGACCATACGGTCCTGACAGCATTATCGCGGACAGAGGGGGGGGGGAGAGGGGGAAAGCTCACCGAGGGAGAGAAAACCATTAAAACCAAACAGGAGCTCTTATGTCACATTCAACCAAAGTACCTTCTAATGATAACGGTGGCCAAACGACTTGCCACAGCCCTTGCCACAGCTTTAAGGAAAAGCTATTATTTTTGTTAAGGTCTCCAAGTAGTATTAATTTGGAAATACCTCTGCAGGCATCTGATACCAGCGACGATTTTTAACTCTATAGTGGACAACGGAACCGGTGGGTCTCCTATATGGCAAGAGAACACCGCCGTCTTTGAACAACCGCGGCACAGTACGCGCAATGGGTGTGTTGTCGGATTTTTACGCCACTTTAGCGGAATTTTAAGTACCGCCGATATCCTCACTCACTCTGCGAAACACTGTACAAGTACCGTTTCACGCTTTTAATATTCTGTGAGACCGTGGTATCAGTTCAGCCCGACCCAATTTGTGCTTCAGCATGTCTAAAATATATTTTTCCGGACCGGTGTACGAACCCGATACCCCTCGCTTCATGGTAGACTTATAAAACCACTCAGCCACGAGGTCTTCAAGCTTACCGTATACACCTAACGAGCTCCTCATGACCCTCCAAAACGCGTATACACTGTCCGCACTCAATATCCCACAAGCGGATCGTGTTGTCAGACGAGCCGGACACGACCAGCCGGTCGCGGTACTGGAGGCACGCGATTCCGCGCTTGTGGCCGTTCAAGGTCCGCACAAATTCGCACGACGACGTGTTCCACACCTGAAACCATTAAATAAATCAATTAGATTAAGTTGGGGATCCGTCTATTAATCATATATTTTTAAGAATCAGAAGGCCGTTCAATGTTTAAAAGAAATAAGTAACAGAGATGCAAAATCGCTGAACACAGAGTTCCTAAGGCACTTCCGTCACACCCGGGCACTCAAATCAGGTTCTCGCCACATTGCGCCGCACCACTGACATCCGGTTCTCCCTTCTACTCGCCACGTCGTTGCGTCATCGCGACCATACGACGTCCCCACCTCCTGTTCCGATAAATCCTCTAAAAACATGTTTCGGCACCTGTAATCCCCTCTCTCTCCCCCCTTTTTCTCATACAAATGAAGTCTATTTTTAGTATTACAAATAATTATTTTATTTTTTTTATAAAATCGATCCTCCACCCATGGACATATCCACGGGTGATAAAAAAAACTTCAAAATGGAGACGCACTGATAAAAGCAAAAAAAAACTATGGTAGACTCTTTTTTTTCGATCGTTAAATAGTAAAAATTCTGTTTAACAT
This sequence comes from Delias oraia, assembly GCA_018230265.1. Classification (NCBI taxonomy): domain Eukaryota; kingdom Metazoa; phylum Arthropoda; class Insecta; order Lepidoptera; family Pieridae; genus Delias; species Delias oraia. The sequence goes on from DWCF01003422.1 coordinate 18,780, forward strand.
TTTTTATAATGATATATCAAACTCCATTGGGTAAAATGTCACATATGTGTAGCTGCATATATCTCCCCCATATAGCCATCTAGCAATCTTTAGTTGCCCTATGAGATTCAGTAGCACCAGCCATTCATTGCTGCGGCAAAAATGATCTTTCCTGGTTGTCTTATTTTAAAGCGCGGATCATGACGCATTCGCCCATGGGCGGCGATATTCTCTCACTCTTCGCTTACACTTCTCTGTTGCTCTCAATAAAAAAATACCTTAATAGTCCTATCGCCACTTGCACTAACAATGTACTTTTCGTCAAAATCAACCACGTTTACGGCGGCTCGATGTCCCACTAGCACCCGGCGAAGCATTATCTCCGTAGTTGACGTCATGTCCCATACTGCTATTGATCTGTCCTGAAATTGTCCAATACGCAAGCTTTTATATCCATCATAAGAAAATTCAACTGCCAAAAAGCACGAATAGGCAGCAGACCTATTAAAATATATCAATATATAGAAAAACAATCATTTTTAATCTGCATAGTGGTGGATCTCGATAACTCGAATGTCAATATCAAGGGAAATCATAAAAAAATCCGAGCTACGTAGGATTTATTTGCTAAAAATTTGACTTATAAAGGTGCAGTTTATAAGAATATTTTTCGACTTGCGGAGTTCAGGTTAACCAACTTCGACTTCTATCTGGTACACATTTATTTAATTTTATTTTCACTCGTGGGAGATGCATGCTGAAGCACATGTTATGCACTAATTGGGCCGGCTCGTCCGAAGTGATACCACGTGCCATTTTTGTTATGATCGACAAAAAAACAATTTTTTGTTTATTGTATTTCTGCGGCGCAGTTGTCTCTTATCATTAGGGTACGTGTCTGCCTCGTTGTTTGCTATATAATT
>DWCF01003423.1:0-19676 GCA_018230265.1 Delias oraia
ATGAACATTATCTATTTACTAAATATAATCTTATTTATCAACGCAACACACAGTTCTAAACTGAATCAATATGGACTTAAATCTAACGAAATACCGCGACCTTTATCGCCTGATAACAAATTAACCCAAGAGGATAAAAAACTTAGTAAAAAGACAGAAGAATTAATATATAATGAAGTATTTTTTTTAAAATATGGGTTTAAACCGTTTTCCGAAGAAGAATGGATAGAATATTTTTTTTGTTGTGTTGTACTCTTAGGAGGATACTTTGGATGTATCTGGGGAATTAGGAAGATTATAGGTTTTTAATAAAAAAAATTTTTAAATTATAAATACATAATTATAAGTAAAAAAAATTTATCTAATATAACTAATAAATGTTCTTTAAACTTAAAATACCTCAATATAAAAAACATTTTTATTTAACGAAACAAGTTAGTTTTTAACAAATAAATAAGAATACACTTCCATACTATTAATTTGTTATATTAAATATTAAATTTTTTTTAAAACTTATTTTAAGAAGAAAAAGATTATGATCATACGCAAATATCATAAAATTGCTTTTTAACTTATTTAAAATGTTGTTTATTTGTTTGCGCTGTTCAGCCTGTATAATAAAATTATAATATTATGCGGATTTGTAAGGTATAAGAACTTTTCACATTAAATTATGCGTCAATTAAGTTTATATGGCAAAATTCTTAACAATTTTATTTGACGTCGAAAAAAAGTTACTATTTAGTAAAATGTTGTTTCCTTAGGTAATAAAGCAAATTATTTACATATAGTACCCATATGTCTTATAGTCTCACCATAAAATAAGCCTGTTATGTTTGCATAGTCATATTCAAAAAACTGTTGATATTTTTCTAGAAAAAAATTATCATTGTTTTTTTTATAAAAATCTTTTTTTAATCAAAAATTCATCTTATTAAAATAAAATAATCGAGAACTAGATGTACATTTTTTTTGTTCTGGAATGTAATATAACACTAATACACTAAACTTACTGATAACAACATTAGATGTTTTGCTTCTGTTCTTACATAAATCATATTACACCAACTTTAGACTACAAAGAAGACTCTGTGAAATTAAAGTTAAAATTGTTTAAGTTTGTAAGTCATACTATCTTTTAATATAGTATAATTAAAAAGTTAAAGCTTGGTAATTTTAAGAATAAATTATAGATATATGACTATTGTTTCTACTTGTAGATTATATATTTGATATAAATATAACTGATCACGTCTTAATATTAGAGAATATTATGAAACTTTCTAAACTCGTTGTACTAATATAATTGATAATTCATTCACAGAAGGTTGATAAAATAATGAGAAATACTGTTAAAATTTTTTTTTCGAAAAAAATTAAAATTTAAATTATTTATTATTGATTTCATTATATTCTTAATGTTTATATGAACAAATATATTGATCTATTATATATGCACTTGTCTATCGGTGGTTATATTTTTTTACAATATTGAAAAAAATTATGAATTACTGTTTATTTGTATAATTTTTTAGTATCAATATATTATCCATTTACAAGCATGCTTATATTAAAAATATTTTTTAAAAAAATCGTACAGTCTATTGACATCTAATATAGTATTTTAAAAACAAATCTGAGCAGAAAAAAAAAATATTATTTTAATTTTATATTAAAATAATTGTTTTAAGGTACGTAAATAGATATAATATGACCAAAGTCTGGAGGAATAATTATTTTTATTTTTATTTTATAAAATAAAAGAAAAACATACTTTTACTATTACAAATATTCTGTGGAGTTAAAAAAACAGTAAAATTTTTTTTTTGCAATTATTATTAAAAAAAATTTTTTTACATAATTTTTTTAAATATATACCTTATTATTAATATATATTCAAAATCGTATTTTAAAAATCTTATTTATATTTTACGATATAATAAATTAAACAGATCTTCTTTTATATTCTCATTAATATCCTTACATTCTGTAATATATTTCTCTACATCTATCAATATAGAAAAATAGAAATCTCTATTTTTTTCTAATTCTTTTATAATATTCTTTATCTCTGTATGACATACTTTACTTTTAAGTGACTCTATTTCTATCTCTTGATTTCTTATAGTAGTAATAAGTTTTTTATTCTCTTCACATTGTAAGGTATATTTATCTTCTAATTTAATAATCTGGTCTCCATTATGTTTCTTAATATTATCTATAATTTCTTGTCTAGTAGTAGATCTATTATCGCCTAATTTTACTATCTTTTTATAATATTTGTACATCCATTGAGCAAATTCTAAATTATCTTGTAATTTACACTGGACAAGTTTCTCTATTGGGAATCTTACTTCTATTTTATTTTCTTGAAAAAATGTTTGGGCTGTCTTTAAGTTCTTTAAGTATTCGTAAGGAGAAGATGGATTTGTAATATATTTTATATTTGTATTAGGATGTAGAATACTTAGTAATTTACATATTGCTGTACCCTGTCCTATTTCCTCTACTTTGTTTATTTCTATACCTAGACTTTTTAGCCATTCTACAAGTTCTCTTCTACTGGTAAGCATAAGGGTATAAAAAATGAAGAGTTAAAGAACGCAATTACGAATTTAAATGTATAATTGATATATTTATTATTACATAGTATATTTATTATTACATAGTATATTTATTATTATTATAATATAATTGATATATGTATTAGTAAGCTATATATTTACTGTTATTATGCAATACATTTCTTATTTTTATGCAATATATTTCCTATTTTTGTGGTTTATGCTACACATTCCTTGTGACAATATTCCTCCTCATCAATTTTTACACTCTCACTGAGTACAAACTCATCTTCCTCCTCATCCCAAATTGTTTCAATCTTCTGTTTACAGACCTCACATAGTACAGTCCCTCCATTATAAAAGACCTTTTCCATCTTATCAATTTTTAGGTTTAAAGTAATCTTTTCCATACTTTTTATCCATCCCTCGTATGTAGAGAAATATTCTCTACTGAATGAATCTTTTTCATCTAAAGCTCTTGTCTTTCTCATGTGGTCTTCTATGTGGATATCATAAGAAGGATCATCTTCTTTGTATCTTAGACCACATAATTTACATTGTACTTTCCCAAATAACAGATTATAATCTATTATATTATTTTTATTATTATTATCTATTATATTATTATTATCTATAATGTTTTTATTATACGTAATATTATTATTAGTAATATTATTATTATTAATTGTATTACTATCATTATGTTTCACTTTTTTAGTATTTTTATACTCTTTAAGTAACTCAGTAAGTTTGTCATTTTTATTATCAAATATTTTAGAATATCTTGCAAAATATTCCAAGTAATTTTCATCCTTCTCACACAATAAATGTAAAAATACTCTAATAGTGTCTGTATTAACACAACTTTTATAATTCTGCAGTATAATCTTTCCTATTTCTTCATAATTACTAGACTGACTCTCTGATATCATTAAAAGAACATTTAAAGATATTTTATCATTTTTCTGTAAATTTCTAAGAAGATCTGTGAATACTTCCATTTATGCAGGGATAAAAAATAAAAATATTTTATAAATAAGATACTGAAACACAAAGGAATAAAAAATCTATGTATTTTAATATTTACAAAAATAGAAGTAGTTTCATATATTTCTATTATCATTATAAATAAGTCATTTTAGGTACTTCCATATGGTATAGAATTTTATAAATTTGATGTCTATTATAATTTAGTAAAGGACTATCTATTAGCTTATTAATGATTATTAAATAAAATACTTTTTTTATAAATTAAACTGTAACTTCTATTTACATTACTGTTTCATATTAAAAATAAATAATACAAAAATAATACAAATATGATAAAACCTTCTTTATTAATATTATACAACTTACAACTCTTAATAATATCACTACACTTTTACCCTTCATCAAGACATATCTATATGATTCTTATAGGACTACTAATCCATAAAATATCATCAATATTTCTTTCTACTAGAAAAAGATTTGTAATAGGCAACTGTCTAATTCTTTTATATTTATATTATCCTTTCTTATACTTTCTATCTTTCTCTTATATACTTTGTAATACATACTATAGTGTATCACTGATAACTAAATCTATAGATTTGTCTAATACTGTCTATTATATCGAAATATGTAGTCTAATAGTATCTTTCTTACTACATATAGATTATTCAATAATTTTTATATTATTAATAATTGACGTCATACTACTTTTTTTTAAGAATCCACCACCTTACGAGTCTAAGAAATACCAAGAAAAACTAAAAAGAATAAAAAACATGATAAACGATTACAAACTAAGAAAACGGGAGTATAGAGTAGTACTAAGTGAATATTCATTATTAGAACCGAATAATACAGTAAAATGTAAAGAAACATTTATAAGTCTAGATTTTATTACTCCTATAATATTATTAAATAGAGATATGTCTTCCCTACTAATATTAATAAGTAGGATAATCCCTTGTACTAGATACCATAATTTATATTTCTGTTTTTTATTTTTGTATATAATAGACTACAAGGTATTAAGTATTATTGTCAGTATATTTACAGACTACTCTAATATTAAGAACATCACTAGTAGACTAGTAAGCACAGTGGTAATTTATTATCTATTAAAAACCCAATTAAGATTTTATTAAAAAGGTTTTAAATAAATTATTCCTAATCAAATAGGTTAGGTATAAAATAAAGCTCAGGAATATTAATTCTAAATAGGAAAATATAAATTAATAGAAATCAACACAGTTATAAAATATATATAATACTTATTATTATTGAATACCCTATGATGTGTATGTTCCATGACATATTATAAAGAATATAAAAACTATATTAAAATAGTAAAACACTATTAAAACATTTTTAATATGTCTTGTATATGTTCTTTTTCTCTACTAATTCTATCTTCTTTTTCTATTAACTCTAGAACCTTCTTTTTATATTCATCATTAGGGATTTCTCTAAACAATTTAGCAGCATCTACATTTGCCGGGGAATCAGGATTAGGATTATCTAACAAAATAACCATTGATAAACACACAACTCTAATATTCTGTACTGGAGACCATCTATCCTCAGATGTTCCACACCCCATTGGACCAGGAAGATCTTCTTCTAAAATACTAATACATACTTTACCTTCAGTATAAATATTAGGATGAAACATTTTAGTCTTAAAAATAAATGTTGGTGGTTGATGTGGGTAATCTTCAGGGAAAGTCATCTCTGCTTCTATAAGTTTGTCTTTATAAAACGAATTCTCATCGGGAAGTAAAAAATACACATCCCATATTTTATAATTGGGCTTATTATTGACACTTTTAGGAATGGCTATAAAAATCCGTTCTTTTTCTTTTTTCATTATTCTTTCTTCATTTATTAGTCTTTTAAGAGCTGTGTTTGATAATCCATTTCTACTCATTTATAAATAAGGGTGTATGTTTATGCAAAATAACAAAATTTTGATAAATTTTATTATAATTTTGTTAGTTGAAATATTTTTAGTATGTGAATATTTGGATCTACTTTTTATTACATTTTAAATATCTGTAGCATTTGCAATCCCTCCTTCGGTTATCGAATACGTAGCTTCTGCCTCTGCATAATCAGGGGAATCATATATTTTAGCAACACGCGACTCCCCTCTTCCTTTTCTTAAAGATATCCTTGTAGTAGAAGCATGAGCTAAGACATGACCTCCTATAGGTTTCTTAGGATCTGCTACAAATGTCATAGATCCAGATGGATCAGCCATCATTTGATTAGTAATAAATACTGCAATATTAAACTCCTCTGATATATTTATCAGCCTTGATAAAAACTGATTCAGTTTTTGTTGTCTTTCTCCTAATTCTCCTCTACCACTAAAATCTACCCTAAATAATGAAATTATAGAATCTATTACTAATAATTTAAACTTAGGATCTTCTGCAAATTTTACAGTTAAGTTTTGTACTAATTCATTCTGATGTTCACTATTATATGCTCTAGCATAGATAACATTGTCTAAGGCTTCTTCTGGGTCTAAATTAAACCTGGTTGCTATCTCCCTTAATCTTTCAGGTCTAAAAGTACCTTCTGTGTCTATAAAAGCAGCTTTTCCATTTGCACCTCCTTCTTCCTCTGAGAGTTGTACTGTTATACACATTGTAGTAGCTAATTGTGTTTTACCTGTTCTAAATTCTCCAAATACTTCTGTTATACTCATAGTCTGTATACCTCCACCTAATAAAGAATCGAAATCTGAACTACCAGTAGATATTTTAAATAATTGTGCTCTTTTTATGGCATAACTAGAAGCAGTCATAAAATTTACATTAAGAAGTTTATTTACAATATCTTTCATCTTCTCAATTTTAATGTCACTCAATCCTTTGATTTTAACTAGAGACTTTCTTGGTGTCATCAGAATACCTTTAAGTGTACATATACCAGAAGCTCTAAGTTTATTTATATCCTGTAAAGATATACCTGAATTTACTAAGACATCTAGGTTATTTGAGTCATTTTCTTGGGATTTCTGTAAAATTGATGATTCAGTTTCTAGCATAATATGCTAAATTTTTTACGTATTTATACATTTTTGCATGAATTTTTAACAAACAAACTGTCAAAAATCAACTTTAAATATTAATCAGCATAAATACACTTCTTGAATTTTTAAAAGTTAACATTTTTATGTAAGATCTTTTAAAATTGGTAATTTTTTGCACAGTATTTATATGAGATGGAATATATCACCTCTTAACATTATAATGACTTTACATTAGACTTAAAGACGCTTATTTACAATTAATATTTATTTGCTTAGTTTAGAATCCTCCTTTCTTTAATTTTGTTTTATTTTTTAATATTTGTGTTGTATTTCTATTTTCTTTATTATTTGATTTATTAAACAGTTCTATTTTATCTTTCTTAATTAGTTCTGTAATACTAAGATCTAAATATTCCACTAATTTATTTTCCTGTTTCTTTGGATATAAATTATGTTCTTTAAAAATTGTGTTAAAGAATCTTGTAGCTGTAAGTATAATTTTTACACTAATAAAAAATTCATTTTCTTTATCCCAAGAATATATTCCTGATCTAGTAAGAACATAGAATTTATTATTATAAATATCAAAGTCTCCTATTATTTCATCATATAAGACAGTTTTACTATTTTCACAATTTTTTATATCGTAATATTTAAATGCTCCTCGTTTGTAATTGATTAGTAGTGTCTCATTCCAGATGTCGAATTTATTAAGGCCTTTGTTTCTTACTTTTTCTATTTTATTATTGATGTAGTCTATAATGACTAAAAACGTAGGAGTTAATATTACAATGTATTTGTTATAAATCTTTATATCTTTTATAATATAAGATTCTTCTGTGTATATTTTTCTACCTACTGATAAGTTGTGTATGTTTAGTAATATTATTTTAGAATTTACTGTAATTACTAAGTTGTCTCCGTTTCCTCTTATAAATTTTCCTTTTTTATTAATTTGTAAAGTTTTAATACATTCCTCCCCTTTATAAACATTTATACAAGTCCCTTCTAGAGTGTACAATAGATCATCAAGTATACAAAAGTCTCCTATTTCTCTATTCCATATTTTAAATATCTTGTAGTTATAAGATAAAAAATATTTCTTGGTTTTAATATACAAATGGGATATAGAATTTCTTATCTTACAGATCCCACTGGACAGGTAGACAGTAAAATCAAGTTTACCAATAATAGTCATTTTACGATGATACTGTTTGTATAGAATAAAGGAGTCATTTCCCAGTACTTTGAGTCTACCATGGAATGATGTTCTACTAAAATTTATGTTATAAGTTGATTTTGTGAATTTAATAGGCTCTTCTATGTTTTCTTTTGTTGGAAAATGATATTTTATATGGAAGGAAGGAAATGGGATACCAAATTCGAAATTATAAGACTGAGACATAGAAGGGATAGAGAAAAAAATAAATTATTTAAAAATGGAAATTATAATTAAAAAAAACAGAAATTATACTTCAAAATAAAAATTATATCTAAAAATAGATGTTGATATTTAAAAATATATGTTAATATAAAAAACATAAATTATATTCAAAAAAACATAAATTATATTAAGAATAGAAATTATATTCAGAAAAAGCAATTATATTTAAAAGTAGAAAATATTTTAATAAGAAAACAAAGTTAATTATTAAACAATAAATTAAATTTTTCTAAATTATTTTATCATATAAATGTAGATATTTAATCTAAATATTAGTTTAAATTTATTCAATTTATTTTATAATTTAAATTTGTATACAATTTATTCCATTGTCACTGTATGATACAATCATACAATCTATAACTGTTCCCATTTGAATATTATCATCATATTTTATTATTCCTTTATACAAAACAAGAGACTTAATTCCTTCTATTTCAAAAATATTTACAATTACATTAGAATAACAACATTTTACTATTTCAGCTTTACATTTAACTCCAAGTGAAGGAAATACACAACTTGTCATATAAGGGATTTTATTTATTTTATTTTTAAATTTTTTATCCCATTTTCTATAAAAATGATTTCTCGCATAAACTTTATAGAAGGAAAGAATTTCGAAGAGAAAATAAAAAATATCGAATACAAAAATACTTACCATATATTATGGATATATAAAAATATACTATTGATATATAATAGTAAATATATTAATGAAGTATTAAATAATTTAGTACAAGTTATTATTGAAGATCATACAGTTGGTCTATCAATTTACGATGATTTATGTAATTTAATATTAAAAATGTATCCTACACAAAAAGATGAAGAATTTGATTTTATAAAAGAAGAAACTGAAAATAATATTATTAAAGACAATAATATAATATACAAATTAAGTAAACCTATAATGAATGTTTGTTTAAAACAAATAGTAGATTTGTTTACTTTTATCTTTAAAAAAGATAAAGATTTTACAAATCTTAATAGACTTATAGAAAAATATAAAAATAGAAAGGATATATTTATAGAATTAGTAATATTAAAAACCAGACTGGGTCATGATTATTGTAATGACTTAGAGGATATGTTACAAAATATTAATATCAAAGATAAACAAACTAAAAATAATATCCCAGTAGAAGATTTTAAGTCTTTTAAAGAATATCTTTTAGAATACGAAGAAATTGATCTTAATTTCTTTATAGAGAATATTTGTATATTCTTAACTTATAAAACAGATGATATTTTTTTAAAGAAATTAATCAATTATTGTAGGAGTGGATATAAACATTATATTATTAAAAATATCACTAATAGATTATATAATAAGATAAAAGATCATTTAGATATAAATGAAGATTTATTAAAAAAAGGAATATATAATTACACCTGTTATATTAGATGGTGTCATAATTCCTTTACAAATTTAAGTATATTAAAAATTAATGATTTTATTGATATAAGCAGGATGTTTATAGAATATTATAAAAAAGAAGAAGATAAATCAGAATTACTAAAAATATTAACAGATCTACTTAGTTTACAAATACAAGGTATATCAGATAAAGTAAAATTGAATATTATAAAATATATAGATATTATATATAAAAATACAATAGATTGTAATGTAAATGAAAATACAATAGATTGTAATGTAAATGAAAATACAATAGATTGTAATATAAATGAAAATACAATAGATTGTAGTATATTAAGAAATTTTATTATAGAAGCTAGTGAATCTAAAATACTAAGAAATATTTTAGTTAAGAAGTTAGAAATTTTAAGAGTATTTACAAAAGAAGATAAAAATATTATTATAGGTAATTTATTTAAGAACTTTGATTTAAATTGGAGATATAGAAAAACACTAATAGAAGGTTGTATAAGAAACAAGGATATCTTAGAATTAAAAGATTCTAAGTGGTTGGATGTTTTTAAAAACGATAAGGTGTTTATTATTAGAGAAATGTATAAAAATATAATTAATGGTATAGATAAGACTGATATATTAAATAGAAAACCAATGGAAAATAAAGATGATTTAGAAATAGATAAGATTGATAGAAAAAATGATAATAATATTGATATTAAAAGTGACGTAATCGAATCTCAACAATTAAAAACAAAATTTAACAATAACGAAGAAATTGATGATAACACAAAAGAAAAGATTGAAAATAGCGAAGAATTTATTAACAATCTTAATAATACGAAAGAAAAGATTGAAATTAGCGAAGAATGTATTAACAATTGTAATAATACGATAGAAGAATTCATTAACAATTGTAATAATACGAAAGAAATAGTTGAAAACCTAAAAGAATGTAATAATACAAATGAATGTAATAATTGTGAACGTACTATTTGTAATGTGTGTAATATTACAAATGAGTGTAATAAAGCTACTGATGCAAAAGAAATTTTTAAGAGTCTAGAAAATAATGTCAAAAATAAAGTCAAGAGTATAGAAGACAAGATTATATTTGTAAGTGAAAAAAATAAAAAATAAATTCTTTAATTTCAAATCATTTTATTAATTCTTTAATTTCAAATCATTTTATAAACTTTGAGCCAGTGATTTAAAATCAAAAAGTTTTTTTGTTTTCTCTAGACACACTTTTTTTAAATCTCCAAGAGGTCCTTCTAAAATCATTCCTTTTTTTCCATAATATTCTAATAAAGATCTCCATATTTCATGTTTTAGCATTGTATTAGGATTTCCAATAATAATCAGACCATGTTTGGCCCTAGTAAGAGCGACATTCATTCGTCTTTTATCTCCTACAAAACCTATTCCTTGGTATAAATTAGATCTTACTAAACTTACAATAATATAATCTTTTTCTCTTCCCTGGAATCCATCTACATTACTAATTTCTAAATTACCAGGCTCTGATCCAAAAATTCTATTAAGAATATGAGACCTCTGTCCCTCGTAAGGTGTAATTACCCCAATTTGATTTTCAGTTATGCCAGACTTAAAAAGGTGTCTAATAATACTTTCGCAATACAAAGCTTCCATTGGATTTACAAAAGATGTCCCACTCGCACTGACTTCTTCTTTACCATAACATGCATAAAAGAAGTTATGTGGTATACCAATATTATTTTTATAAAATAGTCTGTTACCAGTCTGTAGTTCTCCGTTATAAAATGTCTCTGATGGCCATTCACATAAGTCAGGATGCATTCTATACTGTAAAGATAGAATATAAGGAGATACTCCGATAGTAATTAACCTTTCAAACATACTCTGTTTAAAACCAGCCTGTGCAACTTTCTTAGATAAAATAGTAGGACCAAGTTGTTTATGATCTCCTACCAGAATAAGTTTTTGACATCCGTAAACTAAAGGGATAATATTTAAAGGTTCAGTAGATTGTACAGCCTCGTCTACTAAAACACAAGAAAATTTCATTTTATTAAACATTTTCTGTCCGGCTGTTACACAAGTGCAAGTTATGACATCCGCACGATTTAAAAGTTTCCTTTTTAATGTTTCATCTTCTTCTCCTTCTTTTAATTTGTAAATATTTTGTAATTCTTTTATATTTTCATGTAAAGATAAAAAATTTACATCTGACTGAGTATATTCCCTCCTTCTACTCATCACTCTTATTACTTTTACACCTGTCTTATGAATTTTAAGAGTCAATTGATCTACCGCAGTATTAGAAGGTGCTACTACCAAAACTTTCCCTTTGTATTTTTTTATATAATTATAAACTATAGCGGCTGATACAAGTGTCTTTCCTGTACCCGGTGGTCCTTGTATTAATGTCACTTTTCTACTCAAGGCTGCTCTAACAGCAGTCTCTTGATATTTATTAAGTTTTGGAAGATTGGGCACATTTTCTATTTCTATATTATTATTAACATATTCTTTAGATCCTTTAACTAAATATTCGTATATAGAAAACTCATTATTATTTCTTCTTAGATAAGTATTATACAATTTATTCAGTGCCCATTTCATTCTCTCGTAACACACTCCTCTCCAAATATATTCTACAGTATAACCACTTCTAGGATAATCCCCAGGATGATCCACTTCAAACTTCAATTCTTCTGTAAAACTGTCATTACTAATAAATCCTGTAATTGTTAATCCACTTTTATGTGTCAGTCTAATTTCATCTCCAATATTAATTTTAAGATCAGCGTCAGTTCTATGAAAATAAAAAAATCCATATTTCATATTTTCCCATCTTACAACCACATTATCTTGTTTCATGCTTTCTTTAATTTCTCTCTCTTTTTGACATTCTGCATCTATCAAAGTACTAAATACATTGACATATTCTTCGGGTTCAAATCTAGGTTTAATAGTAGGAAGCAAATATGCCGCTTTTTCTTCTATCTCTGTCATTTGTTGTTTAGTAAGTTTTTTACCTACGTCTATGTTTGGACAGTCAATAATAGTCAAACATCTCTCTTCTACTATTAAGTCTCCTTTATTACAACATTCTTTACAATACAACTTGTCGTTGTATTTGCATAATTTAAAGATGTTGTCTTCTTCACATTTACAACATTTGATTTCAGCATTGTCTATTTTTATTGATTTGTGCTTAGTTTTTACTAAATGGAAGATAATATGAGATATTGAAGATAAACTTCTAGAATTACAGAATTTTAAGTTACAAACAGAACACTCTACTAAATTTTGTGGCATTTCGCAATAATTACAACTCATTTTGGGGTAACTAGGAAATAATATAAAAATAATATTATTAAATATTATTATTATTTATTATTTTATCATTATAGATGTTAACTAATATTTTAAAGAAAACAGTAGTCATGTTTGTAATTACACTTATAAAAATATATATTATAAAATACACTTAAATCAGAATTATCTTATAAACACATGAAAATTAAAACTAATAATATAAAAGACATGTTCCGTATAATATAAAAGACATGTTCCGTATATATAAAAGACATGTTCCGTATAATATAAAAGACATGTTCCGTATATATAAAAGACATGTTCATAAGTTGACCTTCTTTTTTTAAGCAAATTTATTAAACTATTGCTACTACAAGTCATCCTTTATTTCATCATAGTAGATACAAAACGTTGTTCTATATTTTATTACTTAAAGATGTGATACTGCGTCTTGTAGATTAATTAAATTGATTATTGGTCTCTATTTGTCAAAAAAGATTGTTTTAATTGAGTAGCAAGAAGATACAAAATCTTGTAACAAGATAATAATTGATTTAAGATGAGTCATTTTGATTCAAGTTTAAGAAGTTATATTGCAATTTAATTTATCTGAATTAATTTTCTCTTCTTTGTTTTCTACATTTTGTGTATAAAACGCTATCTAATATTTTAATAATAAAATTAGTTCATTGATTAATTCTTATTGAAGAAACGTCAGACTTAATCGAGCTTAGCTTATTATTTATTGTATTAAAACAGATTTCATCATTGTAATATTTTTCTCAGACGATTTAGGCACAGCTTTTTATTTTATTGAATTCTAAATACTCTAAAAAAACTCAATTTTCTCAATCGCAACATTTTTACATAATCAGCGCCAGCATACCTTGACTGCCTTATATAGGAAAATGGGTCTATTTCGTAAGAAGTACAAACAGGGCCGAGAACTATTAAGATGTTACCAGACCAAGGGTTTAATGAACTTGTGGTCGGGATAAGCGATATGGGTCTATTGACGATGATGAATTACACAATTTATGCGTAATGCTAGAACTTCTCTAGCTTGACACACCTCTCTCAGGTAGTAATTTAAATATATCACTACTAAAAATCTCAAGATTAGACCCAAACTAAATTTACGGACTTACGCATTTGTCATGATGACATATACTAGTATGTTTTCTCCGAGTTTTAGGATATTTAAAATTTTAATTGACATCTATTGGGATACCGATGCGACTTTACCGGAAATTTTATTAGTGACAATTACTGTAGCAACATTACCAAATTTTTATTATCAACAATTAGCATTGCCAGGATTTGAACCTGTGACTATTAGGCATAAGAACGACATGTTTGACCACTGCACTGAAAATGCTTTATATAAATTAACATCTAATATTTAAGAATCAATTAACCTTTCATAATAATTTTATGCAAATTCATTCCTTTTATGTTTTTTTGCATAAATAAATTTTATTTTACTTATCTTTTATTTCTTCTATTTTGTTCTGCTTTATTTAATTTTATTTTACTTATTTTTTTTTTCTTCTATTTTGTTCTGCTTTATTTAATTTTATTTATACCCGCTATTAATGCGTAAAACAAAACATTCATCTACAATTATAAAACTCAATCATTTGTATAAACTAGCACTAGTTTTATGTAATACGGACATACACAGAAGTATTCTGAAAAAGATGGTTATGATTTCTAGGAAATTCTTAATAAAAATACCAACGAATATAAAAAGAACATTTTGTTCCAGTTGTTACAGGCTTAGAGTGCCTTATTGTCAAACTCAGATTGTAAAAGAAAACAAAAATTATTTTTTTACGTTTATTTGTAAATGTGGAGCTATAAAAAGATTTCAACTGAAAAAATCTGAAAGACTTAATAATAAAATTGCAAATTTAAATATTTAAATAGAACAATATCATTGTTTAGATATTTAAAATTGTTTTTAATAGCTAGAAATTATTCATTTTATAAAATGTGTTTCAATTAATACAAGATTTTTTGTAAAAAAAAATAATAACAAGGGAATGTTTTTAATATAAATCTAGTATATTTAATAAATCTAGTATAATTAATAAATCGTATATTTATTATAAATCTAGTATATTTAATAAATGTAGTGTATTTTATTATTCAAGTTTAAGTTTGTGATTCTTTTTAGTAAATTTGTAAACATAATACACAAGTAGACTGAAAATTGGACCCAAAGCACAAAGAAGCCAAAAATAAAACACTGTATCTTCTAATTGCCAAGGAACTTTAACATTCATACCCCATAATCCAGCTATAGTCTGACAAGGTAAGAAAACAAAAGCTATCTGTGTAAATCTATTCATAGCTTTATTCATTTCATTAGCTTCTCTACTTTGTTCCATGTCTACTAGAGCCAAAAAGAGATCTTGAGATCTTTCTAATATTTCATTATATTCCATGGCTAATTTTTGTTGCCTTTTAAAGTCTTTGTAACAGTCATTTAATAAAAGTAGAACTGTGCGACGGGTTTTAGATTTTATTTTTCGAATTTTTTCTAAAATAATAATCTTAGGTCTGATAAATTGTCTAAAATTATATAATTGATAAACCATCTCAAAGTTCTCTTTTAAATTATCACCCATTTCATAATTTATAGATTTACTACAAGCTTTTTGTGCTGTACTTTCTGGTTTAACATTTTCTAGAACATATTTGACATCTTGTAAAAATTCAATAATAATAGAATAAAAGACCCAGTCAGGATATAAAGTAGTATGTAAAGAAATAGTAGACAAAAAATTCAATATATCTCTAATACCACTCCACTGTTTATCATGTGTAGTAATAATAAAATCTTTAAAAATTAATATATTAAAATCTATATCTTCTGTACTAAGATTACAAGTACTAAGTAATTTAAGACTAATAAAAAGATAATTTTTAAAATGCTCTAATTTTTCTTCTGTGTTTTTCTCTCTTATGTCTATCAAGGTGACATCATGTACACCAAAATAATTGCCTAAAATTTCAAGGTCTTTTTCACTTGGATTAAAAATGTTTAACCAGTAATATTTATTATTAAGAATATTTAAATTAGCAAATAAATCTTCTGATTCTATTAAAGTGGTCTGTTTAGAATAAAACATATACTTCATATTATCTAATGTTCTATATTTACAAAAATCAATAATTTTATTACTGGGTCCTATAATGATACCATCTTGTAGACTGTCTTCAATGTCAATATCTGGGAAATCTGAATCATAATGATCTACATTAAGTTGCATTCTATATAAATTTTGATTATTTTTTCCTCTTTTCATTTTTCTATAAATTGTTATAATTTCATAAATAATGTCTAAATTTTTAGAATTGTCTGTTTCTCTTACCATAAAAGGGGATCTTTTTTTCAAAATACAAGGGGACAATAAAAAACAAATAAAAAAAATAATTTGTTAATTACGCAATTATAAGTGGCATAGTATTTGTTGTATTAAAAGTTAATTCAAATACATTTTACAAAGATAAAGAAACATTGTTTATAAAAAAATAATCAAATTTAAGTTTTTTAAAATTTAAGTATTGTAAAATGTCAGATATGATCTACATAAAGTAGTTTTGATTGTATAATAAGCATTTTTGCAAATAAAACATTGCATTATTAATATCACAGACAAAATTATGTTTGAAAAATAAAAAAGATGTAAGGCTGACAACTATCTGCCTGTGTAAAGGTTTTGTTTAAATTAATAAAAATTTTGACTCTTAATAGTCTTTTTTCAATTTTTTTTCTCGTTGGAAGTGTGTTTAAATGTTTTTACTTATTGAATTGTCTTAGAATATTTTAGCATCTACCAAAATAATACGTGTTCCCCCTCTTTGTCTACTATGTAATTATCACTAAGCTCTCAAAATCTCATTCTTGGCCCTGAATTTTAAAGACCTGTCAAATTTTTTTATTGCTCTAGGGCGAAGGTATTCTGAAGATAAATCTTAGTCTGTCATCTAAAATAGCACCATAGCATTTATAATCATAAAAAGGCTAGATATTTATATTATTTTTTTCAACTTTAAATTACATGTTGTGTAAAACAAAAAAACATCTTAACTTATTTAGAATTCTAAGACAATCGAAAACTTTTTTTTAACTGAATTACTTACACGGGTTCATAATTGCAAGTTTATAAAATATTTATTTATATTTTTTATATTAGAAAAGTCCAATTAAAATTTTTTTTTTAAAATTAGACCTTATAAAAGATTTAACATATAATACTTAGCAATGATATAAAATATTATGTGAAGATGTTAAGAAAAGCAGGATTCTGTTTTTTCTTTAGATTTTTTTTACTACTTTTTTCATATATTAATCAATTTAACAAGCCAATATTAATTAGACATTTATTACTTTAAAAATTAATACTTGTAAGACAATTAAATGTCTAGGAATCATTTTATTGCTATAAGTTAAGTAAACAAGATTTTTTTTCGACTAAATAAAATAGTGAATTACATATCTTCTAAATAAAATTATAATATAATTAAAAATGTACTTAACGTTGTAAATCTAATTATCGAAATATGCTAATTTAATCTGTTAGACATATCCAAGTAAGGTTTTTTAATTATAGAATATAAGCCAGAGTTATTGTCATGTCTCAAAATTATTCTTCATATTTTAGAGGTACTATAATTTTTAGACTCTTATAAAATAAACTTAACAGTGGTTAGTTTAATTCTCGTAAAAGTTTTAGATAATTTTTTTGAATGGATAATATAATAGACGACTATCTGTATAACATAGTTTAAAAAAGTTAAATTCTGTTAGTCAGGATCCATTAGAACTCTTGCATAATATAGATAAACCTTGTTTTTTTTTTATTGAGCATAAAGGATCCTAAAAACGATATCAAACCAAATGACAATTAAATTTAACTTGTTTTTACATATGAATATAAATTAAGGATGACAATTTGCCTTTACATTCAGCTAAATATGCGACTTACATCTAAACCTAGCCTGCTTGAGAAATTTGTATGGAGATAGATCAATTAAGTCTGTGTTTCTTACTTAATTTTGAAATCAATAAGAAATAATTCATGGTTTATAGATTTTAGAACCAACATTCGTATTATACTGCTAGCAATTAAAATTATTTAGCTTAAGAAAACAGATCCAAGATTATATAGCATTCAGGATTAGGGGAAAAACTAAATAGCAAAGTGCAGAATATAATATCTGATCAAATAAAATTGTTTTTTCTAAACAATCCTATAAAATCGGATAAACCTAACGTCATTGTTCACCAGATTAAAGAAAATAAATTTTAATGTTAAAAACCACAGAGGAAGGCTGTAGAATCTTGCTGGTGTTTTTGTATTGTTGATTCATGATATAAAACTGCGTTGGGATATGCTACAATCTTTAAATCTAGATCTGCTAACGAACTAATTCCAATTATTAAAAATATTGTAAAGCCAGGTAGAATTATTTATTCTGATAAGTGGAAAGCTTATAGTTCAATAACCAATACTGTTGTATGTGAGTATAAAACTGTTTGTCATAAATATAATTTTTTTAATTCAATTGATGGTGTTCATACACAAAAGTCGAAAATTATAATATTAAATTTAAATGTTAAAATTAAAGAGTACAAAAATTGACATTCGAACAAAAGAGAACTTTCCTTTATAATTTATGTTTAAAGACCGTCATTTTATTGATAGTTTTATCGGATTAATAAAATCAATTTTTATTTTTATTGGTTTAGAGTGCAGAAGAACCCTGATAAAAAACAAGAGTGCGGAATTATTCTGATCCAATTCAAATGACGTCACTCATACATTATAATTATTATTTTATTACAAAGATTGCAGTTTAATAAAATAACAATTATTTTAGGCTTTAATTAATATAATACCGGTTTCTGCCTGTATAAATTTTTCAAGTAGCTTTTATGTTTATGTATATTTAATTCTTCAGTATAGCATTGAGTAATTACAATTAAAATTTGTGTATTATCCATATGTTGTATGTCCAAACAAATCATCATATCATTAACTATATGTCTCTGTTATACTACTTTGTAACGCTAAATACTTAACTTAAAAAAAATTAGCCATTAAGGTTAAAAAGACATTGATACAATAACTTTAAATTTAACTGAATTATAACGTATAGATAATACGTATCAAGTATTTATTACTTATAATTATATATAGCACTGTTTGTGATAGTAAATTAAAACATATACTAATGGTATAAATTCAAAGTTTATGTTATTGGTGAAATTTTTAACTGTATATAAAAATGTATCTAATTTAATTTTATATTGTGAATAAGCAAGCGTACAAAATAAAAATTGAAAATAGACATATTGTCGGAATATTTAATCGTATCATAGTAAAAGCTTTTATATCTAAGTTTTTACAAATTTACAATAGTAATTGTACGATTTAAGAACTTAAATCAATCTTTTATGTAACATTGATATGACGCAGATTCAAATTAAATTATTAAAAAAATTGTTGATCAAGATATAATGTTTCATTTAAACAAAACATTTTATGTAAAAAAGTAATTATATAATTTTTGTATTCTTTTTTTTTACTGTACTACTACTTTATTTAAAAGCTAATAAGGGTCACGAATACAATACATATAGTCATAAATGTAATCATAGTATCAGCCCTATTAGTTTCAGAGTCTTCAGTGACATCTTCTTTAGCCTTTTTAGTCTTCTCTTTTTTTCCTTTTTTCTTAGGTGGTTTAGATGCTGTCGTTTTTTGTTGATCAGTGGGTTTATAATCGTAGAACGTTAATTTATTAGAAGTTTGAACACCTTCAACAAATCTTGGTTCTTCTTTATAAATTGCTTCTTTTGTTATCTCATCATTTGCCATTTTATTATATTCATCCAATTTATAATTTCCTTGTATTGATTTGTGCTGAAAGTCTTCTATA
>DWCF01003424.1:0-19672 GCA_018230265.1 Delias oraia
GAAATTTGAATGAATTGAAATCTATACTATGACAAAGCAATAAAAATGTATACAATTTATATAACTGTATTACGCAATACAATGACAAATGGAGAATTTAACTTCTTTTTCAATACTGCAGTGCAATAAGTAGTGAAGTATAGCTGACGGCAATA
The DNA here is from genome assembly GCA_018230265.1 of Delias oraia. Classification (NCBI taxonomy): domain Eukaryota; kingdom Metazoa; phylum Arthropoda; class Insecta; order Lepidoptera; family Pieridae; genus Delias; species Delias oraia. Next base: position 156 of record DWCF01003424.1, read on the forward strand.
TCTTTCCACTATGTTTGCTGGCATTGAAACGTACTAAACGCGGTCTAGCCGTCTTATCGGATTTTTTCTTCATATATTGTGAAAAATAAACTACACTTATAGGAACTTCCAAGGTTTTACTGATATGTATTTATTATACGACTCGGTCGATTTTCAGAGAGCGATTACTTTATCTTCCATGGTTGATTTGGTATGTTGTTAACAGAATATTTTAAAAACCATTGTCAAATTTTAGATACTTTAAATTCATTTTAAATGCGTTCTGTGACTTTGTTCTTTTGTTTTTGTTGTTTTGAAATGAATTCATTCATTGAGAACCATTTCATTCATTTTGTGATTATTTGATTTTCCTAAATAATATAATAAAAGGACTATCTATATATCTATCTAGATATTCTAAATGATCGGTTATCTAAAAGAAAGGATATTATGTCTCTGAACGGCACCTTTGTCGCGAAATTTCATTAAAATTCCCCAAAAGATTTTCCTAAATAAATGTTAATGAAGGAAAAAAATTATATAATATCCGGTCTGCGCAATTTCAAATACAACGAATTTATTAGATCTCATCCTCTCTGTGTATCATATTTGGATCACTAACAAACCGAGTCGAAATATATTAGTATCCAAATCAAATACACGTATTATCGTTTATCTTTTCATATCAAACAATATTACAAGATATGAGAAACTTACCATCTCGTAAGTCTTTTCTAATAATATCACTTTTCATTCGTAATAATGACTTAGAACGTGCTTGAATAAGAAACAAACCAAGTACCTATTACTGTAGTTTAAAACATTTAAGCCTCAACTTTGTAATTAAAATTAATAGCAGCCGCAAATAATAAATCAGGTGCCAGCAGGGGTATTGCCAAACCAATACGACTTTTAAGAAAAGAGCGTACATATTACTTAAAAGCAGGCAACGCTCCCGGGGCTCTGCAAGGGCTGGGGGTGTCCATGGGCGGAGGACTGCTTGCCATAGGTGAGCCTTCTGTTCGATTGCCACCAATTGTTTAAAAAAAATAATAACGTAAACTCAACGCAATGTACCTAGAAAGATACAAACAATTTTTTGTTGAGTAATCACATTAAGACTAATTTATTAACCTGACAATTTTAGTTACCTGACAAGCATCTTTACCGCCTTCAGGATATCCAGCGCAGATCATGCCTTCAGTCACGTTGAGATCGCGGTGTTCCAACCACTGGTTACAGAGATCACGGTTCAATACAGGAACCTCCACCTCATTCACCGCTGGCTCATACTCTGACACTGGTAATAAATTTTAAAAAATCTTAGAGAGAGATTCTTAGAATAATACTTCATTAATAAGTTTAATCGTGGAATTGATGAACGCGGATATGATGGCACGGCATAATTGATGGTCTTTTTATGTTTCGTTTCTTGAAGACTATTAATTTTTTAATTCATTTCATACATTTAATACATCTGCATATTAAAATTATAAGATTAAGCATATTAAATATGTATTTAACAAAGAAATTTATTTTTAATATCACTGACTGAATGTTTAAAAGTTTTTATTGTGTCGGGCAAATCATAACATTGTTTGATTACCATTCTTTAGATAAAAAATAATTTTGTAGTCTTATTTGAATTCTGTCAGGGGATTTTACATATGAAATCCCAATGATAAATTCAATTTCGCTCGATATTAAGCCATTTTAACTGAATCCGACAGGAAAGTATTGATGCATCTCTTTCTGTTGTAAATAATAGTCATACTCAGTTTGTGAGTTTAATCTTATATCGCAAAGATTTTTTAAGATATTCCTAATCTAATATATTATAAACTCTATGCTGATATTTTTTATAGTATAGCGGACAAGGGAGCAGACGGTTCTCCTATATAGTCAGTGAAAACCGCAGGCCATAGAAAACCGCACCACAGTCCGCGTATGTATTGTGTTGCTGGGTTTTATGCCACTTAAGCGACATTTTTAAGAGTTTCCGATATCCTCACTCACGAAACACAGTACAAGTACCGTTTTACGCTGAGTATTCTGTGATACCGTGGTAATACTTCGGAGGAGCCGGCCCATTAGTCCGTCCGCATACTCTTCAGCTTCATGGTAGACCTCTTGGCTTTAAACCACTTAGTTACGGGGCTCTCAATTGCCATATTACGTTATTGTTAATTATTAAAAATTATTTGTCATACGATATTATCAATTTATTAACGCAGTTCTGAATGTACAGCGAGACACTAATGTGCAATAAAATGCTAAGTTTTCAACTCGTTACAGCTGACTTCAGTCAGCCGACTAAATGCAGCACAAATGGCCCGTAAGCACATTAGTGCGACTTAAATGTATTGCTGACATTTTCTGAAATAATACTGTTAAAGATTGAAAATAATACACCTAATGTTTCGGGGAAAATTTTAAATGAATTCGGTACTGTCAGAAAAATTTACTTATTGTGCAACGTTCGTGTATATGTTTCGTATTTGTTCGTCTTAACATATAAAGTATTCCGGTTCATCGACCTATTTCCAATCATTTTTACGTTTAACCGAATTTTATACTTTACGTTTTAACAAGGAGATTTGAAAGAACCAACAAATAGCGTAATCCGGTTTCGAAAGAGCTATGCCGCATCGTAGCACTTTGCTACACAATGGATACATTGTCGCTGTTTCCATAACGCTCTCTGAAACAATTGCAATGGCCAATAAAGAGAATAAAATGGTCAGGTTACATTTTGAGTGTCAGATATCATATCTTTCATAAAACTGCATTACAGTATATATTAACTGTTCATTTATTGTCTAACCAATACAGCTTGGGGACCTTCAAGAAAAGAGCGTACACTTTCCTTAAATGACAGCAACGCACCCACGGCTCTGCAGGGGCTGGGGGTATACATGGCCGAAGGACCGCTCTAGGTGAGCCTCCTGCTCGTTTGCCACCGATGAAAAAATTATAATAATCTACTTTTTAATAGCCTCTGTAATAAATTTTAACTGAATAAATATCAACTTACTATCTTTATCTGTTCGTTTTCCCCAACCGATGACTGTGCAAAGTGTTCCCGGTAAAAGAGGTCGCTGAGCAGGTGGTAAACACACTGGTGATAAGTGCTCATGATATCGAACACGGACGGCCAACTGAATTATAACAAAAAAAAACTAAGAGTTAAGTTGGTTTATCAGATATCTTCCGACGTAATATAATGTAACAACCGCATTCCGTAGTGAATATCAAGAAATAGCAAACTAACATTCCAAGTATAAAAAATTCTATATATCAGAATAGATAATTTTTAATTCTATTTAACTTTTATGGTATAGCGGATAACAGAGCAGATTTCCTATATGGTAAGAGGACACCGCCGTCCATGAACAACCGCGCCACAGTACAAGCATTGGTTGTGTTGCCGAATTTTTCGCCTCGCAAGCGGCATTTTTAAGGACCTCCAATATTCTCACTCAACGAAACACTGTGCACACCAATGCGTGGACTGTGTCGCGATTGTCTATGGGCGGCGTTGTTCTCTCAGCATATAAGAGACCCACATGCTCCGTTGTCTGCTTTAGCATAAAAAACTGTCAAATTACCGTTTAAAGTACATATAACTAGCATTTTACTCTGAATATTCTATGAGCCCGTGGTAATACGTTGATCGAGTCGGCGCAATTAGCGCGCTCTGCTTTTATAAAGCAACATCGACTTGTGAATAAGCTTTAGTTATTTTTACCTGGAATAATGCGACGTCATTGTCATGAGCGATGCCAATATTATACAATGGATGTGGAACCACTCTTCGCACTTTTACCTTCTGCCCATAGTACCCATGGCTGCGGCGACGAGTGATACCTAGCTGTATTGTCCATCCGTCCACATCCGTATGACTGAAAAAATATCATATAAGTAGACATATTCTATAACAGTTATATCATTCACGAGGTTGAACAATCGCCGCCCATGAACAATCGCGCCACAGTCCACGCACTGGTTGTGTTGCCAGCTTTTTAAACCGCTTAAGCAGCACTTTTTAAGGGCCTCCGATATCCTCACTCACCTTGCGAAACACAGTCCAAGTACCGTTTCACAGAGTGAGTGAGGTTATTTTGTGGTATCTGGCCCATGGGCGCGTATCACTTCGGACGAGCCGGCCAAATTAATGCGTCAGCATATACTTCAGCATGGCACTCCCACGGGCATGGCATATTTTTAAAAGAATATTTTTATTATTTATAACAATGATTCCTTTCATGAATACGTAGAAAATGAATCTGTAAATCCCAAGATAAGAATAAACTTAGCTTCCTCAACTTGAAGATCAAAGTTAAAATCCTTTTTAACATCGCTTACGGGAAATGTGCCAACTGATAAAACAATGTAATCCAATTTATAAATAAATAAATTTATTATTAAGCTGCTACTTTAACTTGTTACTAAACAATTTGACGAAATATATAAAAGAATACATATATTAGTTATACAAATCATGTAAGTATACATACTTATTTACATATTTATTTAAATAAAAGTTTTCTTATAGAAAAAAATTGTTTTCATATATGAATCGATGTAAATGAGAAGTCCAGATAGTTTTTCTGTTAGTTTATATCAATTACTTTAGACAGCTTTATTTATGATTTGATTTTAAGCAGAATAATACAATACGTAAAATGAAATTCTACGTCTAAGGATGAAATCTATGAGACTAAGTCTTTCTTGAAACGACAAAGGACAAACGCGTGATTTTCACATTAACCAATTAGGTTTCACTTGCCATGAGCAACCCTAGATGGCGCGCATATTCAAAATTACAATGACTTTTAAAGCTTTCTCAACAATAATAAATATAGAAGTAATTAAAAAAGACCTGGAGGGTGATATTGGCATTAAATATGTTTATTAATTCTTTGCTACATTGGCATAGACACAAACTTCGTAACACTATGAAACTGAAATGCATAGGTACCTACTTACCAAAAAATATTCTTAACAAACATAATTTTGTTTTCGTAAAGCTTTATTAAAACATTCGGATGCCTCTGTTTTTGACAAGCTTATGTTTAATATATACAATGTACTGATGGTTGAGATAAAATGATTCTTATAGAGCACACTTACTTGCCAACACAATGTGAAGCAGTTAGAACCCACTGGTCCGCAATCAGTACTCCCGCACAGTAAAAAATCTCTTCTGATCCACCCAAAATAGCCGCAAGAAAGGGCCAATCACCAGGCGATGCTTCGACGCCTCCTACTATGCGTTTTGTTGCTGAGGCCACGGTTCGACGCTTACCACACTCTAAGGGATGAGAGATATTTCTATTTAATTCCTAATATAAAATAATGTCATGAAAGTCCAAGGGAGAGGCTATGTCCAACAGTGGACGTCTTACGGCTGAAATGATGATGATATAATATTGACGTCATAATTATATATCATTTCAGACGTAGGACGTCCACTGCTGGATACAAGCCTCCCCTTCGGACCTCCACGGGGGTATTTGTCATAATCGTCACGCTTGGCAGGCGGGTTGGCGATCGCAGTTAGGTTATATAGTACGCAAAGGACGCTGCTGCCCAACCTGTTTGTCCCTTAGTCGCCTCTTACGACACCCACGGGATAATATGGAGAAGCGCAATTCTAAGCCGGCGCTTCACGGCAAAAGTGACGTATTTTTTTATTAAAGTATATTTTAACATCAGCAATATTTAATGAAATTTGTAGCTGTATGTATATCAGTTTATTGGGTAATACGAGCAGGTAAACATTGGCAAAACTTGAAGACGATTTAAAATTATACCGATCTTCGTAATGGAGGTCGTTGTTTGTTCCAACTTAAGGTCCAGCGGTTTCTAAATTGAAATTTAAGCAAAACTCCTTTGAGGGTCAGGTAAATAATATTATAGTTTTGAGACACCAACTTGCAGCGATTATATATTAAAGTGAAAAAGTTTCGGACACTCAATAAATCAAAAAACATGTCTAGACTAATTAAGAACAGATACTTCAATCTGAACTTTTTCAATGAAAATATATTTTGAATGTAACTTTAGAGAGTAAAAAACTACAAATTATTATGTATAATATTTATGAGAAAATTAATTAATTTTCTAAATTATTACATATTATATATGTGTGATATCTATTTAAACCTTATTATACCGTCTCAAAATTCTAGTATAAATAATCTATATAAATTTATAAAAAAAATTATGACGCGTACATCATATTATTTTTGGTTAGGTGTGAAATGATGTTCTTTGCTTTTTAATCCCATCTCTTGCATACTTATAAATGATAAAACGCTAAACGCTTTTATTTCAAGACGTACATTTCACTGTGACGCACAGAAATAACAGAAGATAATTAAAGTTTTTTGCAACCCTCACAGCGGGCTCACAATTAAGAAAAACAGATTACAGCACTGAGGCTTTGTCTTAACTCTATTGTACAATGCAATTTTAAAAGATTATCTCTAGTTGAGCGTCCGTAATTTACAAAATACTACATAAATTTAAATAACAGTTAAAGATCGAGGATATGAATTAGATTTCACATAAATAAATTAAATTTGAATAAAATTCACATACGAATTAAATTTGATAGAGGAGATATCCTGTGTCATAAAGTAAAAAAAAGGTAATCTTTATGGTACTATTTCCTTGAACTTCTAGTATCCATTCGTTTTAAGTGCTTTAATAAACTAGTATTCATGTTTTTATTTGCAAGTATTTATTTTATTACCTATACCTACAAGTACTATCTTGTACACAGATTAATAACTTTTTAGCATTTTGTGAGCAAAATTTAAAAACTTCTTCATGCGTGCTAGATAAAGAATAGTATAAAGAAACATTGCTATAAGTATAGAATAACAAAGCGCTGTAGCTCAGCAGGTGGACAAAGAAAGATTACTTGTACACAATACTGACGTAATATATTTGCTAAGGCACATACATTGTTAATACGACACGATGCAATATGATAGATAAAATGCGAATAGATATATTATTACTATATTACTTATATACGGTTTCAATTTTAATTGCATCGAGTCTAAACGGTGTTGAAAGCTACTGTAAACTCAGAAGTACCGAATAGAATACTAGCAAGAAATAGTACTTGTACCGTATTCGCTGAGTGAGTGAGAATATTGCAGGCTATTGAAATGCTTAAGCTTCGCAAAAAGCCGGTAACACAAACTAAGCGCGAATCGTGGCACAATTTTGCATGTACTGCGGTAACCGTTTACTATAAAGGATATTCGCCTGCCCAGTTTTCCGCTAAAAGATTGTGTGTGTGTGCTAAAAATGTATTTTCAAGCAAGTTTATATTTTTACGGTATATGTAATTGTTCACATGATAATAAGCTTTTACTGCTGAGATTCATATATAATAGTGTTTTGACCTAAATTTATTATACAAAATCTAGACAAATTACCATGTAACAATCTAAAGAATATGTATCGGTAACCGATTTTCGTTTCCCAGATTGTCCTTCATAAAGTTTACTGTGAATGGCCAGCTAGGAAACGAAATTTCTTACATATTAAAAGCGAAATTTTTCATTAAGTAAAATTAAATTAGGATTAAGTAAAATGAATTATATGACAGGCTTAATTTAATCTGTCAAAACTAATTTATTTACTCAAATTATTTCTAATTCCTTATAATATTATACATGCAAAAGCTACTTTGTCAATCTGTTATACTACACCCTAAATACTGAATTATTTATAGTCATATTTATAAAGTATTATAGGTTGTCAAGAAACTTTTCATAATGAGGAAGTCAATAAAAAATTATACATAGAAAACCATACATACTTAAGTTGCTTGGTCTTGAAAAAAAATTAAAAACGTTATTCATAATCACCATCGACTATATCACACCAGTGAGAGACGCATGCTGAATAATATGCAGATGCGGTAACTGAGCCGGCTCGTCCGAAGTGATACCACGGGCGCACAGAATACTCCGCGTGAAATGGTACTTGTACTGTGTTTAGCAGACTGAATTAACTGGATATCCGAGGCACTTAAACGTGCCGCTTAAGGGGCGTAAAAAGCGCGGCCGCGTTCTGTTACCATATAGGAGACCCACCTGCTCCGTTGTCCGGTATAGCATAAAAAAAATCTAGTGGTTATGATATTTTTGCTATCAACCTATCGTTAAGGTTAAAGATGAAAGGGTCTTATACAATACTTGGAGTTGGGTAATTTATACGAGCTGTCAGAACGGCTCCCGCGGGAATTTAATAAAAATCGGCATTAATCCACATTTTCATCATTCTGTTCAATATTAGTTTGAAATTTAAAACTTCAGACTAAGTTACCTTTCACCAGATGAATAAAACGATCTTTATAGAAAAGAATTTCAATAAAAATATAAGTGTATCTTTTTGTGTGTTTTTGTTGACTTCACAACTAAAATGTAGGAAATGTTTTAATGTTATTTTAATATCATATTATCGTGATGCCGTGTCTTGTCGCAAAAAATATTATCACTATTAAAGGTTAATTTTACGAATAAACTTAAAAAAATACTAACTAATTAAATAAAACACTATTAGTACGAATAAAATGTAAATACGAAGAAGTTTTATATCATATTATACACATTCTATATTTTATCTTTGGTATCTATTCAACCCCATAAAAGCGACACTTTGTTGGTCTGGTGAACATAAATCACAATCGAAGTCCACTCATTTCTTAAAACACAATCTCTAACATTTTTTGTGACATTTTTATTTGAAGTCGTAAACACAAACGCGATGTGACCGACGCAAAGACTGAATCGTACCTTGTAATGGCCTTCCCAGGTGTGTGAGCGAATATAGAGCTTAGTTTTAGAGAGATAGAGGCGTATTTTATTTGTGGCGTGTATCTAAAATATTTATGGGCACTAAAAACGTTGTGCGATTTTGTAATGGTTAATTATATTTTTTCAATTATGAAATTAAACGTTTCGGAAGGAAGCTTTATGGAATTAAAGTATAACTATAATGATGTATTGCTTAGTTAGAAAGATAACTGGATACTCGTATAACCAAAAATATGGTTTAAAATATAGAACCTGTTGCTATAATTGTAATAAAACAGAAGTAAAAATGTGACTGTAATAGGTGTCATAATACAGTCACATTTTTAAGAATCACAGGACATTGAGATTTAATTACACGTATTAAATTTGTTAAATATTTTTGCGAACATAATTGACCTTTTAAAGAATACAATGCCATGAGTTTTTCAACTGAATATGGTATAGAATATGGAGCTGCGTTTTTGGCATTTTTATGAACATTAGAAAATAAAAGTAGCGGCAGTTTTATATTTACGGAAAAAGTTCTTTGCAGACCTGAGACGTGTATAAAAGGAAAATGTAAAAATTTAATTTGTTGAACGGGACAGTTGTCGCCGACGTCTGAAATAATTCAATAATTTATTACAATATTTTGCCAAATCTCCCTTCGTTTACATTTTCTTTCATAGAACTTGTTATTCTGATTGTTCACATAAATTGTAAGACTGTTATTTATATTTATGGTAATAAAAATTAATTTTTCTTTTGGAAACGGTGGTAAGCGAGCAGAAGGCTCACCTAGGATAATCGGTTTTCCGCCAGTGGTCACCCCAAGGTCTTTCAGGGCCGCGGGTGCGTTACCGGCCTTTAGATGTACCGTAGTAATCGCAACCTTGAATCAGTTGATTATTTATTATAAAGTTATTATATTGAATGCAAGCCCGATAAAACATAAAGTCTAGTTATATATTAAAACAGAGTAAGGTAAAATGTTATGTTTGATCTTAAATTAGTTAATAAATATAAAAAGGTATTCTTATGTAGGGATTATATTTATTTAAGATTTTAATTTTAATTAACAATACGTGAAAGAATGGCTGTAATCCTACAAATTTTGAACTATATAAAGCTTTTTTTAATAAAACTCTACAAAGAGCAATGGGCGGTCAGTCAACTTTAGGACTGGCATTTTAGATCGATTTTTTTGACTAAACGAGTTTTGTGGAGGCACATTCTTTACTTTTTTTGTAAAAGATTCATTTAGATAATCTTATCTCTCTTAATAACTATAAAAAAATACTTTGTTGTACAAGGTAAAGTCTATACACTAAAGTAGAAAATTTAAAGCAAAAAGTCGTTTTGTGTATTAAGTTCAATTTTCTCTCACAATACATGGAAAAATTCTATTGTTCATTATATCTTTTAATTTATTATACAAATGTTAATATATATTTAGAAGAAAATAATAAATTTTTTATTCTATAGCGGACAACATAGCAGGCAACTCTAACCATATAGCAAACCCCTATATGGTAAGAGAACTCCGCCGCCCATAAACAACCGCGCCACAGTCTACACATTGGTTGTGTTGCCAGCTTTTTACGCCGCTTAAGTGGCACTTTTAAGAGCCTGCAATGTCCTCACTCACACTGCGAAACACAGTACAAGTACCGTGTCATGCTAAGTATTCTGTGAGCCCGTGATATCAATTCGGACGAGTCGGACCAATTAGTGCGTCAGCATAAGCTTCAGCATAGTTCTCCCACGGGTGTGATATATCATGTTATATATATAATATGTTTATATATATATATATATAATCTATAAAATAATTCCTTGAATATTCTATACATTTATAAATACTTGCTATTATCTCTTATACTTTTGTTTCTCTTCTTGTTTTTTTTAGGTGTCCTAAAATTTCATTCGCAATTTAATAACTTTTTTGGTAATTGGTAAAATTAATTTATATTAATATTTAATTTATATTATTTAATTAATAATTAATAATAGTTATATATTTTTGTAGATTCGCTAGATCAATATACTAATTTCCTTGATTTTTGTTAATTATATAAATCGATTCTAGATTTTTTATAACCCTGATGTTATTAAGAGAAATAGCGTCACCACTCTGAGCTCGTCAGAGAAGCATTAAAATTGCGGCCGAGCCCAATACCACGCAACACTGCCTTGATCTCCGGTTCAGATATTATTGCTAGGCATACTTATGTTAAGTTATCTTATTACCCTTTCTATTATATCTTTGAAGTTGGGTGGATTTAATAATTTTGACATAACATATAACATATTATTTGGTTTACTTGTGGTCGACCGTTTTACAAAATTCGACAATAATTCCTTAAACTTGGTTGCCCACTAATTTCTCCTATAATTATAATTAGAATATATTGCATATGTGATGAAAAGATAGATAAAAAAACAGGAATCTGGAAATAAGGCAGTTCATATGATATTTCTTTGTTTATCGTTTCTAAATAGTTCTCGAAACTTTTAAATAGTTAGATGGACATGTTAATTATTAATAATAAATATAATCATCATCTTTAAAAATTTTACATTTACAGCTTTTTAAAAGCACAATTACTCTTATAAGAGTTGCGATGCCAATAATCTCTATTAATATTATAGTAGATAAAGAGTTTTAAATAAACGCTGCCTTATATGGCAAATGGATATATGATTGAGTTGTAGAGCATGATTTTTGCATATAAAAATTTTCCACATTATATTTCCAACTTTCTTATTTACATGGCAAAACAATGTTTGCAGTTTGTTGTTATATACCTAAAACCTCCTATTAAATCGAAGACTTACCACATTATATTTAACATAAAAACTCACCATAGTTTTCGCATATGAGATGAATTTTGTGAGAGTCGTGTCTACAGTCCTTCAATTCTCTGAGCAAGCCACCCTCAGTTCTCTGGAAGGCTCTGTAGGACTGCGCCACGCCGTGAAATAAGGACCTCTGTACGCCTAGGAGAGCGCTCGGCAATAGAACATGTGGCCTCACAGCTCGCGGTGCATTTCCTATCGTTCTACTTTCGTTCACAACCCTATTTGAATCATATTAAACAAATTTACACTATCTACAATGTGTATTCTCAACTAAACAGAGATATAGAGACATTTTGTGTAAATTGAAAAAATTAAAAAAAACACATTGACAAATTGTAAGACATATTGCTGTAATCATGTGATTTACGTAACTACATAAATAAAAATAGGAATCATTATTTCTATAAATTTATTTTATTCGATACATAGATTCTTTACCAATAAAATAACAAGCAATTACTAAAAATATAAAATATGTAAGAAAGGTTTCGTTTAGCTCATTTTATTCTAAATTAAAATCTCGTGTGTTTTGATATATAGTGTATAATATATATATTGTGGTATAATATATCATAAAAATTAGGCTCACGTGTATCCAAGCATGGAACAGATCTCAGAAGCCGTGTGATTATCTAAAGGTGTGGCAGTAAAGCAAGCTGGGAACCAGGACTGGTTGGCAGCACGATACACCTGCACCTCACCGATACCCACGTCACCGTTCGATTCGCTTAGACGCACTGCGAAACACCAAAATTATTTCTCTAATCTCTTGAATGTTAGTCTTTTGAAATTATTCTTTATATCTTTTCTAAAAGTTTTTTTACTAATATCAAATGAAAATTTATTAATTTATGCATTCCCTATTCCATGGGCCACCCCATCCCTACTCCGTCCATGGGCGGATGACCACTTATCTTAGGTGAGTCAGCTTTGACACATTTTTCGTTAAACAATAATAAAAAAAATGTCGCTTATTTTTTTCAACAATAACCTATTGCAATTTTTACTAGTTTTCTTTATTCTATAGCGGATAACGGAGCAGGTGGGTCTCCTATATGGTAAGAGAACACCGCCGCCCATGAACAACCGCGCCACAGTCCGCGTATTGGTTGTGTTTCCGGCTCTTTACGCCACTTAAGTGGCCCTTTAATGGACCTCCAATATCCTCAATCACTTTTAGTGTCTGAGTATTATCTGAGCCCATGGTATTACTTCGGCCGAGCCGGCACATATAGTGCATGGCAAGGCTCTCCCACGACTGAACCTAAAAATGTACCTAGTAATGATGAATGAATTATGGAGAAAATGTCTCAAACTCACAGCAATTCCGCTCGTCCTGCCCCCAAGGGCAGTCTACTTTGCCGTCACAAAGGTGTATCTGTGATATGCATCGTTGATTACCGCAGTGAACGTCACCCGGCCTTTTACACACGCGGCAATTCAATTCGTCGGAACGATCAGCACAATCCACGTGGCCATCACAACGCCAATCGTGGGGAATACAGCGATTCACGTCGCATTGAAAACCGGATAGGCACACTGAAGAAATATATACATTATCATATAATTTGTTTTTATTTTATCACCCTCATCGGATCATACTGATGTTAAAGTGTTCCTTATTTTTTACATACACTGTAATTTTCAAAGAATTCAATAATCATAAGATAGCCAGAAAAGTTACAAGTCAGTAAATCACTTTTTTTATTTATCATTAATTATCTCTTATAATAAAACTCAGTCCCTGAATTATTTGAATTCAATTAAATATAAACATGCGGACGAAATTACGCCTAAAACTTAAATAAGCTATCAAGTTATCGTTCTTGATCTATAAATTTGTATCTTTCTTGCTAATGAAGTATTTACGTCTTAATTAGTATAAGCAAGTGAATAGTTAATGCTATAATAAGGGAATCAGACTTCCCGAGTGCAGTTAATAACAGAATTCAATGTTCATACGTTACATTAAATAACAGAATTGTCAAAGCAGACATTTCCAACCTCAAGAGAAGCACTAATCAGGGTATAACATTGAAATGCGAATTAATCGTGTCATCAACAATCTCATTTCGTATTTCATTTGCCACTTGTACCTTATTTATTAACTTAGGCGAAACCAAAAATGAATATTTTTTTATATAGTTGATCTCGAAAATATATTTTTTTGTTATTTAAATAAATTCTAAAATATAGTGAGCGGCAGATTAATTTTTTTTATTACAAATTAATTTTTGTTTATTTAATTAAATTTTTATTTATAACGTCAGGAACCACTTAGAAGATCTTTTTTGAAGGAATACGTACCTGGTTTCTCAGCTCTGATTTTAGCCTCTTTAACTTCTTTGTTCCCTAGACAGACATCTGTATCTGTAGATTCTGGGAAGATCTCACATTGCAAATAGTCTGGCATTGCCAGATTGAAAACATCCAGAAAGAAGCCGCAACGGCGCATTGTTTCTGTAGATAATTTATTTTATTAAATTGTTTACATTTGTTAAGAAAATATTATTTAAGTTGTAATATTCAAACTATATATTTATTTACTTGTTGAGATTGGTCATGATGCATTTAAATAAGAGTACGAAATAATAATACAAATACTTTAATTGCTTGATTACAGAAAATGATTTGATGTGATTAAATGACAGAAACTTATGATTTACCTTGGCAGAGGCTCCTGCAAGGCCGCACCATATGCCCCAATGGTCCACATTTAGGAACGAACAGCGAACATAGGAATAACGCTGTAAGCTCGTAGCAACGAACATCGACTACAGCGTCGTAGATGTCTAGATCCTGGCAACAAGCAAAAGTAAATAAAGAGATCCAAACGCTACATTTATGAAAAGTTTATATTATGTATTACTATAGTTTTGGGATCAGAAGTGGATACACACACCCACATTACACAACTGACATTATACACAATAACACTAAATTTTTTAATAAATACACACGGAAATCATTATTAAACCTATCACAATATGAAAATATAATAAACGAAACTAAATAAGCAAAATTAAAAGGATTGCTACACAAACGGTGAGGGATTCGGCCTATCTTGTCACTTCTGAGAAAGAGGCCGAATACTTTAGAAATGGCTATCTGCTGCAAGCCATACAACCTTTACAGTTTAACACGATGCGACTAGCGCAAGGGCGTCTCCTACGAGACACGAACATCATAGGCCGCCTGAGCAGGCAGTCGGAAGCACACTGGAGTCTGGCGACGTAACTAGGTCCCAGCCTCCATGTCCGGCGGACGCGGTTGTTATCGCGATTACTACACAGAACCCTACCATCTAAGTTTGTGTTATTATCCTCTCGGGAGGCTATCAGCGTGTTGTTAGCTATTGTGATTGAGTCATCCGGATCGTGTAATACATGTCTAGGCTGTCGTTTGTTCAAAGTGGTTGGGCGAGGACTATAATAGGCGCTGTGGTGCACAGAGACCGAATGAAAGTGCTCCTAGTTTTAATTTTTTTATATAACACCCAGTTGTCATGACGTATTTTTGGCTGACCACTTAATCTGCTTTTCTGGGTGGACCTACCAATATATATATGGTAAAATTATTTTCACTCTTTTTGTATATTTTCGACTATGGAGTAGGTGGATGTCCTATATAGTAAGAGAACTCCGCCGTTCATGGACAACTGCATTGGTTGTGTTACCGTTTTTTTACCCCACTTTAAAGGACCTTTTAAAAGGAACTTTTAAGGGTACCCGATATCCTCACTCACTCTATGAAACACAGTACACGTAACGTTCACGTTGAGAATTCTGTGAGCCCGTGGAATCACTTCGGACGAGCTGGCCCAATTAATGCGTCAGCAATTGCTTCAGCATAGCTTTGCCATTCTTCGTCTTCAACATTTAAACTGCTTTTTATTTTTAATAAAACAAAAACTGATTGCGGGATAAAACAAAAATTGAATAATAAATCAATAAAATGTTAACGAAGACGTAACAGCATTTAGCTTTTAAAAACTGGAAAGAACAGCTTGTAGAAATTAATGCAATTTAACGTAATAAATTGATAAATAACGTAATAATTGATAAATATTACTTAAATCTTCCTTAGTTACGTAAAAATTTCAGAACAAAAATCTTTAATTAATTGTCAATGTTATAAAAAAGCGACAAAACAACTCTCAAAGGATAAATAAGATGTTATCAAATCTATTATGGGCATTACTAATTAAGAAGTGTAATCCTAATACGAGACAAGAATCTAACGTAGATTCATGTTCCATTAAACTACACTAGGACCATAAATAATCCATTGTTGTTGGTGTGGCGGTGTCACAAGTCTACCCTATTGTTGGCAGACAAGGATTGATTCCTTCTTAGATTAGGAAGCGTGCACGTGTGATGAAAAACGGCAACTGGATTCGAAAAATTCGAAAAAATTGCTAATTAAATTTACAGGAATTTTCATAAATGCATACTTTGTATAATAAATATAATAAAAATAATTACTGTATAGATGTTACGTGTTTCGACTAGTACGCTTTTATTTGTGTAACATATGTTTAGTAACTTTGTGGGTTGGTGAAAAAATATCACCGAATCAACATATTATAAATATATGTTGTGGTTAACAACAGATTTAATAGTGTTCATTAACTTGGTTTTTAAATGAGCCGCACATTTTTACATAAAAGCAAAAAGTAAAGAAATATACTGTAGAGAACACACAAGAGCAAATACCTTGGTAAATTAAAAATCAAAAGTATTAGTGAGTACTAGGCCTAATCTGTAAACGATGTAGACTTAAAGCTTAATTATCGGGCCATTGTTCGCGCCAAATCGATGGAAAATGAAGAAATAATATTCTATGATTGCAATCTAATGCATGCATTTAATTTTACAGCTGAAATAGACATTTTGCGTTACAATTTTTGAATATTTCTTTTATTACATTTCAACCAACATCTTGTGGGTTATTATTATTACTTTATAATCTAAAAGAAAATATACTTTTTAAAATATTACGTTTCACGTGGACAATAATCGTTATCATAATTTTCTTAATCCACTCAGAGTTGGCAAGAAATTGATTATAGGGCGAGTAGAATCAAAACACGCATATCATGTCGAACTGTGATTTTTTAAATTCAAATTACAATATTTTTTATTTGTATGTCATACACAGGAACGTGTATGAACGTCACGCTATTAAACTAAGTTTACCAGGTGTTCGATCACGCGCCCTGATCTCAGAACTGCCAAGAAACTTAGCTGACAATCATTTTTTCCAATCTCGTTTTATTATAATCAAGGAGAGCAACGTATATGTACTATACTACCAAAAAATATCAACCTACTTTTTCAGGTATTAGTAATAGAGCTTCACAATAAGATATTCCTTTTTAAACAATACCGTATTACGAATTATTAGTTATTGTACCCCTAACTTTCAGACATCCCACAATAATAATACAAATTATCCAAAAACGAAACCTGCAAATTTCGTTACCGCCGTATCTAAGCATAATTGATGAGTCAGCTAAGCGGATTGTCATAAATGGCTTCGGCCAGTTAATTTTCTGCTATTATCCATCCTATAAGTAAAACCACACGCTATTTTACGTCTCTTACAAAACTGCTGTTAAGAATTTCATATAAAATTCAACTCCTGTAATCTTGATTTATAAAGCTCATGTTTGATTATGACTGTGTGAAAGCGCTTTAAAAATATTTTTTTTATAATCTAAATTGAATATCAAAGCATTTAAGTCTCCGAAAGTATCATCTTTGGGTTTATAAATTTATAGCATTGTAGAACTGACACAATTTAATGAAGCAAGTAATTTAGCTGTTTACGACTCTTCCTAGAGACTGCATTAACATAATACGTAAAAGGTTTGTCGTAGTACTTCGTAGAAATTGCCTTCGTTATTTACTTTTAGCTCAGCGCCTGCCACGGTTGCGAAAAATAAGCTTTATTTTCTAACTATTGCACAAGATATAATTAATCTTTTTTACAATTATTTTATACTGCTTTTTATTTTAAATTTAAGTATTACGACAGTTTATATATATCATAACGTAAATATACAGAATATAATCAGATCTTCACTGTATAAAATGTATTTTAATTAACATATTGCTTTCGATATATATACACAAATTATAAATGAAACAAATAAAATTAATAGCACTAATATTTAAAACTAGGTAAATACCTGCTGAGCATCCCGCTGACCAAAATGTCCGATATAGTTTGGAAAAACGGTGAAATTGTATGAGATATTGTGTTGCTGGCAGAAGTTGACAATAACCGGCAGGCAGACACCAGGAGCAGGATTACGACCACCAGGAGTCTCGGTAGGTACTGGCCACGTTACCACCGTAGATCGGTTGACTACTTGTGATACATACTAAAAGAAATATATTGTTGGTAAAAATAAGTACTCAACAGGCATAGCATACGTTGGGAACAGTCAAATATGACCATTAAAATGGTTACGGCATTCTATTTTAGGATAAATCTCAAACCAAACTGAAGTGACTCATCTAAACATCAACTTTATCTTTATTAATAACCTGAGGTAAATGCAAAATACTTGGGAGGAATCCTGTGCAAATCGGCCACATGAGGAATGCCGGCATGCGGCGGCGTACTCCAAATATGTTAATTAATATATGAATAAAAGGCCTGTTTCATTGCGGTCAGGCTTGTGGTATTTTGATACCCTTATGTGGTTTCTCTTATATTTTCAGCTGCAATTTACACCAAAAAATGCTTTTTGTCATATTAATAAAACTTCAACGCCTGATTGACGCTTCAGTTTGTAGATTTTCACAAGAAAAACATGTTTCAATATGTTATAACTGATGAAACCATAAAATCTTGAAAATTATATTTTGTGAATCGTTCCCGGACTTAAACAGTACATGTATAATGTATATAATATGAAATAGAGAGCAAATGATATTTAAATCCAGTAAAAGCTTCTGTCTAAAAAAACCGTATACCAACGAAATCTAAGAAAGTCGAACAAGAATATCACTTGGAAAATTCTAACCTACCGTTGAAGAGCAATCTCTCTCATGTTGAGAGCTACCAAGTGCTTGCTTTAAATAAAAATACGTAAGCTATCCTTATTTTGACAGTACACTTCTACCATACAACTGGTTTGTTTTTATAATAAGTTTAATAATAATTAAATTAATCTTATTTTAAACAAAAGACTTTCAATAATGGAGGCTAGAGTAGCTCATTGATGTTTGAAACAAAGATATCCACAAATTAACATTTGTATAATGACTAGTAAGCAAATGGAAAACAAAGCAACTGAACAATACTCCCGAAGCAATAGGGAACTTAGAACCTTATTTATAACAAGTTTTATTTGCGAATTCACGCGGTTATGTTTGCTTCGTCATTTATCATTATCATTTCAGCCGTGGGACATCCACTGTTGCATATAGGCCTTCGGACCTCCATGCATACATCTATACATTCGATTTCTTTAAAATTATAACGGTAATATTATCCATACGCAAAATCTCAGACGTCGAGTTGCGAAAAATAGCCCATTTCACCAAGACGGTAAAATTATTAAAGAATGGTAAAGCCACACAGAGAAAAATGTAAAATTGTTGTTAATTTTTATGTTAATTGATTATTTTGTAAACTGTAAGTGTCTGGTTGTCTCGTGAGGAATATTTATTCCTTGATAAATCACGTATAAAATGCAGATCTTTCGAGCTTCAACATCTTGAATGATAAATTTATAAACAACTAGTAAACTCGGCAGACGTTTTTCTGCCCGCTACACTACCCACCGAGTCTGACTTACATGTTTCTATTAAATATTGTCATGTTTGCACAATACAATTA
>DWCF01003425.1:0-19668 GCA_018230265.1 Delias oraia
CCGGATCGTTTAATACGTGTAGTGGCCGTCGGTGCGACGGGCACTTTTGTTTCAATGGGGACGCGAAATATTTTACGTTGTCGCGTATCAACTGATTGGGGTGTGACTTTGCCTTGTCGTAGTACCGCTCAGTCGTCCGCTTCATCCATTGGGCTATTGTCGGGATCGCCACGATTAGAGTAAAGAATTCTCCTGCGAGACACCAACCTGGGCATGGGCCGTCGCGGGTGCGTGACAAGCGCTCAAAGCGCGTTTACACATACATTTTATTCTGGCCGTACACATGACCGCGAGCTGCGCCCAGCCTCACCTCACCATTGCGACACCACGGACCGAGTTTTGCTACCGGCCGTCTTTTCTTTGGGCTATACTGGGCCCATCTCAATCACCTCTCTATTTTTGCACCTGCTTTATTCACTTGGAGAGCCGTTAGTGTCGAACAAGCTGACGTCACGGATGTTGCAAGGCTTGTGACCACAACTACGAGACATGCTAACACGCGTTGAACACTACCCTATTGCTCGGCTGATGGCTTTTCTATATTTTCGTTAAGCTGAACGCGTAATTTTAACGCGGATAGACGTTCTTTAAAATTCTTCGATAGTAGTCCGGTCGGAAATCGTCAGACGTGACAGCCGAATCTTGGAATAAGGAATTATTTAAAGATTTAATAGAAAAACACCCTGCGATATGAGACATCACAAATAACAGTTACTTAAAAACACGAGTTTGGGAAGAACTTGATCTAATATTCTTTGAGAAATGAAAAGAAAATACGAAATGTCTTTTGTCATATTGTTTCTACCATTAGTAATCTACGTTTATATGTATTATGTCCAATTATATGAACACTACACAAAAAATTTGCTTAATGGACAATAAAATATCAATTTAAAACAGAATGAAATAAAACTATGTAATACGGTTTTATAAAATTATTTATACTGTACAACAAAGCTTACTAAATCATCTAACTTATAATTTACTCGGTCACTGCCATCTGTAATGAGCATATGCTCTGTTTGCTTCACATAATCTGTGAAGATCTTGTTTTCTTTTTACAACCTTGCCAGTATTATTGGCTGCATCCAGAAGCTCCCAAGCAAATTGTTCAGGGAAATGCACAGTCCTTTCTTTGTCATTTGTTGCTTCTAATAACCATTTAATGGCTAAGAATAAGGATCTTTTCTCAGTAATCGGACCAGGCACCTAGAATATTAAAAATAAAGAAATCTATACCAACCACTTCAGTCAAATAATATTCAAAGATGTAAACTAATTAAAAAACTTATTACTTTTCCTTAAAAATTTAATAACTGTAACATCTAATAAATAATATTTTAAAATATAATGGCACGAAATATATAGCACTGTTAAAGATTTTCTTAATCAGACCAAAGCTTAACAAGCAATATTTATTGTTTTATTTCATAAAATTGGCATAAACGTGGAGAAAAATACTACCTGGTAGGTAATACCACCTCTCTTAGTTGGTAGCAACTGTAGCAAGGGCTTAGAATTTTCAACAGCTCTGTGCAAAATATCTTTAGGATTTAATTCAATTTTTGTCTTATCTTCCTGTGTTTTAGCAAGGTGATAGCGTTCAATTTGTATTCTTTTAATATTTTCAAATGCTTTCTCAACCAATGTTCTTGCTAATTTCTTGTTACCCATTTTCATTACATGGTTAATAACTTTGCTGAAATTTTAAAAAAAGATATCTAGCTGCAGTACTGCTCTTCAAATTTACCTGTCTTATGAATGTGATACAAAAAAACTATCATAAAATAATTACATAAAAATAATTACTTTTTCAGAAAATTCATACATTCTGAATACTAATATTTACTTACTTAACTAAAGGATCATAATAAACTGAAGAAGTTTCAGCAACAGTAGGTGGCCTAACTGGTACTGCTGCTAATTTACTAAGTTCATTGTTTTCAATAAATTTCACTTGATCTTCCTTCCTGAATATTGGGTTTTGAAAATATTCCGGAAAACTTGTAGGTCGGGGATAAAAACGAGTTTGAAGTATGATTGCAGGGCGACTGTAAAATATTTATATATGTTAAGACATAACCTAAAGAGGCTATCTGAAATTTCCCGAGATGTAATTTTTACAAGTAACAGCGTTTGAATTATTATAAAATTATTTTAATTAACAAATTCGATTATTAATAGAAATTAATAAACTTACACATTATTTAATTGCGACGATAATTTATAAATAAATGTAATATTCTTGCTTATATTCATGACTAAACCAAATAAAGCAAGGGACAAAGGCTGGGACA
The DNA here is from genome assembly GCA_018230265.1 of Delias oraia. Taxonomy (NCBI): domain Eukaryota; kingdom Metazoa; phylum Arthropoda; class Insecta; order Lepidoptera; family Pieridae; genus Delias; species Delias oraia. The sequence continues at coordinate 2,298 of DWCF01003425.1, forward strand.
CCAAACCTTTACACCCTTTACGAGTTACTTTACAATTTCAATATGGATAATAAATAATAAGAAAATATTTTATATTTTCAAAATCAGTCTCCAGAATCAACTTATTACGGCGATCTGTGAAATGACATACCGTTTCTCAACATTAGTGATGAAAACGATACATCGATATTTTACTCGATCACAGTGCCGATTACAGTCCTCGCCTGGTGAAACACAAATGGAGACCCAGGGACGTATTACACGATCCGGATGATCCTATCACAATAGCTAACAACAATGATAGCCTCCTGAAAGGATAATAACATACACTCAGATGGTAGGGTTTTGTGTAAGGTACGCGATAACAACCGTCTCCGTGGAATAATTTTTAAATCTGTCCTATAAATAAATAATATCTCATTGCTAAAGTGTATCTTTTTTAAACTTGTTCCACCTTAACGGCCCTTCAAGCGTAAGAGAAGGTGCGTGGAACAGAGCGGTGATTGGGTCGGGCACAGTATAGCCCGAAGAAAGGAGGGCTGGAATAGAACCCGGCCCGTGATATTGCAATGTCGAAATGTGGTTGAGCGCATCTCGCGGTCATGACCCACCGGGTGAGACTTTAGGATAATTCAGGAGAGGCCCGAAGCCAACAGCCGATAGTCACCTACGTGTCGTACTTATTTTAAAACATCGATTTTTTATGAGACGTATTGTGTTAAATATTGTTTTTCCAATCCATTTTCAAATTTAAGCTGTGAAGTAGAAGATAGTCTATAGTATTCTCGACGAGTATATTATTGTCTTTGACTTTACTTTACTTTGAAGCTTACCATTTGTAAATTTCATTTGTTTGTATTGGTATTTAGATTACTTTTTACAAATATTTATAGTTATTTACTCAGTTTTGTCGTCAAAATGTCTGCAATGATAAAATTTGAAATAAAAGACCTTCGAAAATTGGCCAGTGACAAAAAAAGTTGTATTATAGAAAAGAAAGTTACACAAAATATACCTCTACAACCTTGGTGTCTTGGTAATCTAAAAGAATCAGTTAAGAACCTTTTAGATTATAAAATTGGTAAATTTGATAACGAGTAAGCATTCAGTAAATCATTTATTATTTATTTGTTATCATTATCTTGTTGTTTTAACAAACTAGTAATAAAATCTAACAACTTATTTACAGGTTGAATGGAATATTATTAAGTTACAAGAATCTGCGTATACTACAAAATGTTGGAGCTATCAGAAATGACAACTCAGATATTCAGTTCCAGATACAAGCTGATTATTTTATATTTTGTCCATATGTTGGTGCTAAGTTAAGAGGTGTTGTATACAAAAAAAACATAACACATTTAGGAGTTATTGTCCATAGGTAAGCTATCCAAAGTTGTAAGGTATGTTAATTTTTATCTGTGCTAGAGCCACGCTCAAGCATATCCATCTGAAGTGATACCATGGGCTCACAATATCTTTCACAGAGTGAATCACTATATTATATACTATTATATCAGAGGCCCTTAAAATGCTGCTTAAGTGGCGTAAAAAGTCGGCAATACAACCAATGTGTGGACTGTGGTGCGGTAGAACATGGGCAGCAGATTTTCTTACTATATAGGAGACTTGCTCCATTTTCGACTATACTATAAAGACATATTTGCTATTTATTTATTATTAGGTGGAAAACTTGTAGGAGGCTTATGTAGGATAAGCTGTCCTCTATCCATTTGCAACCTAGCCCTAGCTGGGCTGTGAGAGTGTCACTAGATTTTTAGAGGCTCACAAGTTGTATTAGTATAGTTACATTAAGCTCTTGTAATTTTTGAAAAATTTATTTTAATCTATTTGATATATTCATCATCATTATATATTATATCATCCTTGAGAATGTCAATAGCAATATATAGACATCAGGTTCAGTAATAATTTTACAATTTCAGAGTATTCAATGTTGTCATTCCTAGACCTACGGAAGAACCTGGCAGTGAATGGATAGGTTCAAATTTTGAGGAGGGCCAGACAATTGTCTTTCAAATAGCAGCTTTAGATTTATATGGTGCTCTACCATATATTAGAGGAAAAATAGATGAAAGGTACATATTATGTATTTATCATAATTCAATATAAACTATATAATGACACTGAAAGGACTGTGCATTTTATAGCGTTATAAAGAGTTGTCGTTAAATGGAGAGAAGAAAAATCAGTGTATGGAAGACAAGCTAAACCAACTAAAGCCGATTTCGATGCTTTAGGGAGTTTGTCGTTAAATCGAGGGACTTTACATGGAGTTTACACTGTATATTAACTATTTACAAATAGAGTTAGAATGTTAATTTTGATTTTTTAAATCATCATTCATCAAAACCACTGTTTGATGTTTTAATTTATGCATAAAAATTTTATTTTTAGATGGTTCAAAAAATTTGAAGCTAATGGTGATGGTGAGGATATTGAAATAAATATAAGTTCTCTGAATGTTTCACATGTTAAATTTGATGAAACCAATCCATTGCAAAATCAAATTGGTGACGGTGTACAGAGCACATCTACAAAAAAAATTACCTCTAATGCTCATGAAAATAAATCAATGAGTGGACAAAACAATGACCATGAAAGACTAACTCCTAAAAACAAAATAAGGCGACAAAGTAAAACCCTTGAAAATGGATATAAATACACAGAGGCAACCATAAAACCATCTAAAAAACATAAAAAGGATGAATAGTTTATTATAAAACAGGAAAAAAATTTATTTACAAATTTTACAGTTTTAGATATTTTATATATGATATATAAATATATTGTGCACCAATCAAAAAAGATACCGAAGTATTGTGGTGATTTTTTAGTTGCATAATAAAGTAGTATAATACTATCATAATCACTTATAAGTTTTTATTTGGTAAATAATCACCAGTACAAAATATATTTAGCATTTATGTAGATACATGCATCTCCATCATGGTACAAATTAAAGACAAAGTTTTGAGATTTTTCTTACTAACAGCAATTCTTGAATATTGGTGAGGAAAAATTATGCTAGAGTCAAAGAGAAAAGATAAAATTTTAATAATTTGCTTCATGTGCCTAATTGAACTGTGAACCCCAGTAAAAGTATTCAATACGTTTTAAACTAAAATAGTTGGATTACTTCAGTCTTAAAGCGCATCTTGCTCCATAAAATAATATAGTCATTTTTACTGCAGTTAAAACGAATTTATACGTTATTCATCTGAATTGCCTTCCAGTGAACGCTTTGTATCTAAGTATTTATCTTTCGGTAGTCTTGTTTGAAAATCTAATAAAGAGAAATATCTGTGAATTGTTTTATTATATTGCTTTTATCTTTAGGCACTGTTAACAATGAAATCTGGAAGTGCTACATTTTCAACAATAATTATCATAATTTATTTCAACTAGACGATAAATACACACAATTTATTCATGAATAAATAATAAAATAAAACAATTTGTGGTGTCGGTTATTAAATATTGTTTAAAATACGAAGCTCCAGCTCCTTCCCTAGGCATTGCTGTAGTCTGTTGGTGGTCCGTCTTTATTCTAAAGTCTAGTACCCACTACAATAGTATTTAACTATACTTGTTTGCAGCCGAACCAAAGTAACCGACATTGCCCGCCGTATTACTAAGTTGAAGTGGCAATGGGCTGGCCACATCGCTCGACGAACCGACAACCGATGGGGGAAAAAGGTTCTCGAGTGGCTACCGCGTACCGGAAAACGCAGAGTGGGACGTCCCGCCACACGATGGAAAGACGATCTCACCAAAGTCGCGGGCAACCGCTGGATCCAGATCGCAACAGTGGACTTGAATAGGCTGATGATGCCAATGAATGTCTGAACTCCCAAAATTTAGTTGAGCCAATCGATTTTATGCTATTTAATCGGGCGGTCCAATCTTACAAGTCTCTACTTGTTTAGTCGAGTTGAGAAGTTCATTAGTTACATTAAAAATGTCGTTTCGTTGGAGCGAAGGAACAACATTAATATTTGTATTTTCAGAGTATTGAAATATTCTTTGGGATCTTCTAATGATAATTCTTTGAGATACATTAAAATAGTCATTTCTATAAATTTTATCAGCTTATTCACTTGATTGTGTTGTTGTGAGGTCATCTTACAAAACACCTTTAATTTGTGTATTTAATAGGTTTTTTGACAAGTAGCAAATAATTTAGTTACTAAATTACTCTCTACTCGACTAAAATACTAGCCTAGTGCTAACAGGCTTTGAGTGTCTACTGAACACTTAGCTATTTAAAACTTAAAAAAAGTCTCAGACTAATTTAAATAGATTTGTAGATATAATAATTTAATATTCTCTATGAAATTGCAATTGTCAAAGTGGAACACTCGACATCACAGATTAGGGTGCGATCGACGTTTCACACAATGTTTATGAATATAATATTATGTAGGTATCTACATTGTGCTAGTAATTTCACACATTATAGTCATTTTAGTGACATTTCACATCGATGTTTTGCCGTTTGCGAGTTATAAAATCTTTCTGAAATATTATGATGTTTCTTTTTAATACTTGAGAATCTTGAGATTGAATATTTGTCTTTACTCTTTAAAGTGTCTCCATTTATTTTCTATTGTGAACTTTCACCTCGTTAAGAATTTGTGCTTACCAACGCAGTGCTAGTAATGTTAAATTGCGGTTTTCTATTAAGAAACTATAATACTGTAATAAAAACGTAAAATTCAGATGGGGTGCTTGAAAGTCAAGTCTGCTAGTGGAAAAACATAGTGATATTTTGTATAGGACTGCATTATAATCTGAAAATGTCGAAGAATGGCGATGTGCCGTCATGTCAAGGTATATCTTTCGTTGAATTGTTAAACAGCTGATTATTTACTGTATACAAAATTAACTTCTCTTATATTTTGTAGGACCCAGTAGGCCATCTATGCCGAAACCTGATTTGAATTTATTATCAACTGAGAAACGTAAAATATTAAACCTTCAACTTGCGGGAGGACCATCTAACGATAATGCAGCGTTTATGCCATTTACCTCATCAGCACCGCAAAGAACACGAATACCATCGAGAGCAATTAGAGATGTGCTTCCTGAAAATCCCAGGTCTATATAAATTTAATTTAGTACAAATTGAATAATACATGCCCCACAATGGTAATTTTTGTTAAGCATGAAAGCTATGAAAGAAACAAAATAAATTTATATCGAATATAGCATTGAATTATTTAAATGTATGACCCTAAACACCACGCAAAACAAAATGTGCTTTTGTACAAATTTAAATTGTTTACTGTTTTTTTTTAGAGATAGATGTCGAATATATCCTTCAATGCAATCATCAGGGAAGCTTCAGCTTTCTGCAAATGAAATATATGACTTCACATCAGACGACTTAGAAGATCTTGGTGAAATAGGAAGAGGTGCATTTGGAGCAGTTAACAAAATGGTTCACAGAAAGTAAGTAAATATAGTATAACTCATTTAAGACTATCATACTTAATACAATTTCTCAAATAATATGCCACTTTATGCCAGTTGAGACATAGACTTAGTGCACTAATGCAAACTACGAAATTCTATCAATTGAATATCTCTATTATGATGAAGATGATGATGAGTGAATTTGAATTGAAAGAGTGAACATTATGTTTAAATGTAATTTTTTTAATAACTATACAGTAACAAAATACATAGTAATATGTAGTATGTTTTCTTTTCTCTATCCCGAATACTATGCTTTCTCACTTTTTATTTTGGTAGTTTCTCTGAGAAATTGTCTTAAGCGAGTTTTACTGCATAAATTAAATATATTCTATTACTTCTCAGTATTCTACCGTATATATGACAACGAGTACATTTGATAAAAATATTATTTTATCATGTTTGTCTAACATTTTATAGATCCAGTAAAGTAATGGCAGTAAAAAGAATTCGGTCAACTGTTGATGAAAAGGAGCAAAAGCAATTATTGATGGATCTTGAGGTTGTCATGAAGAGTAATGAATGCCTTTATATTGTACAGTTTTATGGGGCATTATTTAAAGAAGTAAGTTACATTAAGATAATTTAGTAGTGATACATTTTCAACTAACACAGCTGTGATCAGGCATTCCCAAGTGCTTTCTGTACTTAAATTTTTATTGGATTCTCTTGCAATTAAAATCCCTTTAGTTAAAACCAGATTTTGATCCACTTTACCACAGACTCAGTTAATTTTTTTTACATATTTAATGTTCTGTAATGCTTAATTTTATTATTAACACAAAATATTAATAAACTGAAAAACTTTTTTTTTAAATTGTCTACACTCTAATTTAAGTCTAATTGACTACATGAATGAGAAGCAGTGTTTATTTGGTTTTATCGATTATAGATGCTGCTGCATTGCCTATATTTCATATTATATTTTTAGAATATTATATTCCACAGGGTGACTGTTGGATATGTATGGAATTAATGGATACATCATTAGACAAATTCTACAAGTATATATGTGAAAGAATGCAAACACGGATGCCTGAGACAATATTAGCAAAAATCACTCTTGCTACTGTCAAAGCATTAAATTATTTAAAAGAAAAGTTAAAAATAATTCACAGGTTAGTATTATTTGAGTCATTCATGTTTTATTTAAATTAAGATATAAATTTAAAATTATTTTGCTTTCATCTATTTCTGTGTCTAATTTAATTAATTTATTAAAATAGTTTTGGCTTTAGTGAACCACTGAAAATTTAAAAATGCAAGTTTTTTTATATTGTAGCGAATTTTTATATTTTTCTAGATTTTTTATATTTTATATACAATGGAGCAGGTTCTAAAATGGTAAGAGAACACCGCCGGTCATAGACAACCGCACCACAGTCATGCACGCGCATTGGTTGTGTTGCCGGGTTTTTATGCTGCTTAAGCGACACTTTTAAGGGCCTCTGATATGTCACTCACTCTGCGAAACACATTACAAGTACTGTTTCACGCTGAGTATTCTGTGAGCCCGTGGTATCACTTTGACGCGTCGGACCAATTAGTGCGTCCGCATATGCTTCAGCATGGCTCTCCCAGGGGTGAATTTACTTTTGCAGTTATAATATTAGTATCTCAATACGTATTTTTCATTTTTTAGGGATGTTAAACCATCAAACATATTACTAGATAGAAAAGGTAATATTAAACTATGTGACTTTGGTATATCTGGGAAATTGGTTGACTCTATCGCCCGAACTCGTGATGCTGGTTGCAGACCATATATGGCAGTAAGTTTTATTGGATTAGTTTATCTGTACTGAAACAACATATAAACAGTATGTGATATTACATACATAAAGAATATTTGAGCTAAATTATTTATATGTACTGAATGTAAAAGCATTATGAATTTGTAATATTTTGTTTTTAAGTACAATATAAATTTAATATAATTCTATATTTTGTATACATAAAAAAAATTATAGCCTGAAAGGATAGACCCAGGCCGCGCCAGGGGATATGATGTGCGATCTGATGTGTGGTCACTTGGTATTACGCTGATGGAGGTGGCCACTGGGGCCTTCCCATATCCACGCTGGGGTTCAGTCTTTGAGCAACTTCAACAAGTGGTGCAGGGTGATCCACCACGCCTCACCAACAAGAATAATACATTCTCAAACAATTTCATCAATTTTGTAAATACATGGTATGTTTTTGTTTCATAGTTTCCTCAAGACATTCGCTTATAATAATAATATAATAGCCTATTTTTCATCAATTGTTTGGAAAGTTTGGCTATCTCAATATCTCAGAATAGGAATATTTAGAAGAACCTCTTACCTATCATTACTCTATTACTATTAGTACTTGTCTATTTAAAATTTTCGAAATATTTAATAGTTAATCTTAGCACAGATAGTGATAAAAAAAAATAACAAGGCCCAAATAAATATTAACTGTTGTAGACTTCATATAAAATATTTTTACACTGTAAACTAAATGTTGAGACAGGCATTGATGTTTCGTCAATTATTATAGCAATTAAATAATGTATTTTTAATTAAATATTTGTTATACTTTCAGTCTTATTAAAGAAGAAACGCAGCGACCAAAATATAATCGTTTATTAGAGCACCCCTTCATTAAAGGTATTGAACAGAATCGGGCCGATGTTGCTGCATATGTTTGTGAAATTCTCGATGCCATGGAACGTAATGGAGTCAGCCCGTTCACCACTGATCAACCAGCACAAGCTTGGATTGATTAAAATCAATTTTCGACTTTGCTAACTTTTACATGTTTTGAACAAAATACATAGAATAATCAATTTTCAGTTTCACCTTGAATAGGTTTGAAAAGAAACTGAGTAAAGAGCTTACACTGTATACTAATTTTGGTGTAAAAAAAACTCTTATAAATTTACTGCAATACATCCACCAACTAAAATAATGCTATGATAGAACTATGTACTTCTAAAACCACCTTTGAGTTCAAAAAATATCAAAGTATTTATTAGTTAATGTAAAATAGCCTAATTGTATGAAAACTTGTCAAAAATAACTATAGGTTTTTCTCCTTATGCCGAGTTTTAAAGAATTTCCGATATTTGATTTTATTAAAGAAAAATGAAAATATAGAATAAGGTACACATTAATATGCATATTCTAAGGAATAAGGTTAGCTTGCCTACTATCAAATAGACGCAGAGTTCAAATTTCACTATTTTATACCATTTTAAGAGTCATAGATATTAGTTTAGTCACTGAAATAGTAGAATTTGTCAATATTAAGCAAAACACAGCACTTGCAAACTATGAATTTTTCTAAATTAATTTACATATTATAAATTAGTGTAAATATAAGTTTTTGTTATAAATTATAAGCAAACTGTTTGTGGAGTGTATTAAAAATATTGTGTAATTATATTAAATCAGTTGTACAGACAATACAAACTTAAAATCAAATAATGATTTCACATCTTTGTCGTGTGTATAATAAAATGATAATTATTGGACATGTTCTGGAAAAATCATTCCTTTGAGAGCCAGTCAAGTTAATATGATTCTTAACTTGGCAGCTCATGCCAGTTGTGTTAACTTTTTAAAAAAATGTGTTATTTAAATGAGCTGGTTTTAGTTGAATATCATGTGAATTTGCTATAGATATATTTCTTTTTTATTTCATAAATGAATTCTAATATAAAGTTGAAAATATTTATGTACCCAAAGGTGATTAAATTAATGATTGCCTTGAATTTATAATGAAATTTTATATTAAGACACAGACAACAAAAATTATTGCAAGAATTAGTTGCTTTTAGAAATTTAGGAAAAAACCTTGACAATTATTATTTTTGTGAAGCAGAATAATATCAGATATGATGTTAATTTGTACATAGTTTAAGATATATTTTATATCTGGACACAAATATGATATCAAAACAGATACATTTTAAAAATACAGACAAGAATGTGAACATTTTCTTGTTTTAATATATTGTGAAATATTCAAATAATAGAATGTATACAAAAATAAAACATTGTTTCCTTTTGTCATTAATTATAACTTTATTAAATAGAAGCTAAACTAAGTTTAAAATAAAGTTTGAATTAAATAACTAAGATTAGCCATTCCTAGATTGCACAGAAAGTAGCAAAATCATTCTAAAACTTCACCTATTTTCTTTGCATTCTTAACTGTACCAAATCTTATTAATAATTTGTATTTTGTTCCATCAATCAGTTGTGGTGATAGAAAGATTACATCACTGGTTTTTGGTTTCATATCTAACAATGGTATCCATTTTTCTGCTTCAATGATTCTATCTAACCTTTTCCCATAGAAATCTACAGACGATATTTTTATTAATTTATTATCTTCACTTATGTATATATGCCCTATCAGGTTTCTAAATGGATATGTTGTTGCTGATAGTACCAATCCACCTGTAACCCCTGAAAAAATTGATTAATTAAAAAGTCTACATCATAAAAGGAAAATAAATATGTCTTATTTACCTATATAACTAGCAGTAAAAAAGCTAGTGTCTGGCATCACAGATAACACTTCCATTAATCCTACGCTAGGCAAAATCACACAAGATCCGAAAAAGTGATAGACTTTTAACCTATTTAAAAGAGCAAAATATCCGATACTGGGAAAACTAAATACATGTTCAAATTTTACATTAGAGGAATTTCCATCTTTGAAAACTGTTGATAAAAACCTTTTCATTGAACATATACTCCAGATTGAAGACATGATACCGTATTTTGATTTATTGATCAAAACATTTCTTGCACCTTTAAGAGTTTAAATTCTCAATGTATTAAATATTAACAAGATGTGTGATTTGTCAATAAATAGAAAAATGTATCTGTTAGGCTAATTGTCATAATGTCAGTTTTTTTTAAAGGATTAGCGCTGTCGGCATAAGGCCTCAACAGCTTCTCCCGGACTTTTGAGGCGAGCGGTAGGCTCGCCGAGAGATGGGTTTAATCGCGACTAGTGCAAGGGCGTCTCCTGCGAGACACGAACCTCGGCTTGGGAAGTCGCGGGAATGTTGTACGCTTGAGCGGCCGGTCGGAAGCTAATAATCACTAGTGAAGCTATGCATTACATCAAATATTTCTTATGGCGTCATATTGGTAGTAATGGAAACAATCGATGTCACATTACTTTTTTGCGAGGTGTAGTCACCTTAGTCAACGTTGAAGATGTCACTTTACCTTCTTTAGTAATTTTCAATAAAAAATTTTCAGACATAGATACCTAAAAAAATGCAATTTTATTAATTTTAATAAGAGCACAATGCTCTTATATTAGTGCTTTCAATAGGTAGAAGATAAACAGCACTACTCTGTTGTACAGTAACAATTATTATTTAGTTATTAACAAATGACAAATATATCAGATCCTGTCATTATTGTCAGTTTTTTGTACCTATTTAACTTAAAGGTCAAGTGTTTTACACTAAAAAATGTAGGTAATTAGAAAGTAATAAATACAATAGTATTATCAGAATGTTAAGACACAATAATTTGAGTTTAGTCGAGGACCTGATAGTTTAACGACCCCTAATCCTATTTGACTTACCTGAAATAGCGGCTACGCGTGCTTGTACATATCTTAATGGAATAAGTGGGGGCTCGTTACGTTTTTCATGTTCTCAAAGTTTTAACATCAAACTTTAAACATCATTATTCTTTCACCACTTTTTAATGTTTTCGGCATGATTTTTGGTTGTAATCTTAAACTTATTTATTAATTAAATCACTACAATCTTTCTGTGTATGTCAACCGTCACATAGTTGCTAATAACTTATAGTCTATGATATTACCGCGTGTATTTGTTATGATTTGGTTCAATATACATTATACAGTGATTTAGTTGAGTTATTGTAGATTTAAAATACATACAAATTTAAGCTAGGGACTGTTCAAACATATTTAGTTTAATTGGTTCAATATGGCAGTATCATTGAAAGAAATGTAAGTATTGAGATCTCTCAATTTCTACAATCATTAGAATCTCAATCTCTATATTAATAAACTTTTTTGTTGTTTTCAGATATGAAAAAACAGGCGAATATGAAGCATTTTATACCGGTGGTGATATACAGTGGGCAAGAGATGGTGGTAGCTTTATTTGTCAATGTGACGATATCGTTAAGGTTATTGATGTTAATACTATTTCCAATACAATAACGATTGGTTCTTCAGTAGAAGAGCGTGATGAAAATGACATAGTATATACATTTCAATTATCTCATAGCAATGAAACAATAGTAACTGCACACAAAAGTGGCCTTATAAAATTATGGAACAATACTACTGGTATATTGCAAAAAACGTGGAGATCTGGCCATAAAGGTGCAGTAGCAAAACTTGCCTTTGATAGTAAAGACTTAAACATAGCTTCTGGAAGTTCAGATGGCAACATAAGACTTTGGGACCTAGTTCATTTTACTTGTACCAGTAGTTTAAAAGGAGCATTGGGTGTGTTTAGCATATTAAAATATCATCCAGATCCCTCCAAGCAGTTAATATTTGGAGCAGCAGATGATACTAAAATCCGATCATGGGATGCAAAAACAGGAAAGGAAAACCAAGTGTATTCGGGACATTTCAGTAAAGTAACTTCTCTTCAGTTTACTTGTGATGGTACCTTTATGGTTAGTTCTGGTAGAGACAGAGTGCTCATATTATGGAAATTATCTGAAAGCAAATCTATTAGAGTATTACCTGTTTATGAATGTATTGAAAGTTTAATTATCCTTCCTCCATCTTTTAGAATCCCCAATTTCACAAAGAAAGTAGAAACTCAGGGAATCTATGTTGTTTGTGCTGGTGAAAAGGGGATTATTAAAGTATGGAATATAGAAATGAGCAAGTTAATGTTTGAACAAACAAACAGTTTGGTTTCGCCTGCATCAGAGGAAGGTGGACTAGCCATTACGCATTTACTATTCAATGAGGCTAGAAATATGATTTCTGTGGTAACTGCTGACCATAATATAATTATACATGACCTGGAGACTTTCAACTGTATGAAACAAATAACAGGATTTACAGATGAGGTTTTAGATATAATATTTCTTGGAAAAGATGACACTCATATTGTAGTAGCAACAAACAGCAAAGACCTCAAATATTACACTTTAGACAATATGGATTGTACACTAATAAAAGGCCATACTGATATAGTTTTGGCATTAGCTAGTTTTCCAACAAACAAGGATATGTTTGTATCTTCAGGTAAAGATAACAGTGTGAGACTTTGGAAAATAATTGATGGAGCTGAATTTAAATGTGTTGGTGTAGGCAAAAGGCACACTGGCTCAGTTGGGGCTGTCTGTGGCGCTCAAACATCCACATGCTTTTTTACATCTGTTAGTCAAGATAACTGTCTAAAAATATGGACTGTCCCACTAGATACGACTGAAATTGAACAAACTTTGCAATCCACACATACAGAATTAGCTCACAATATGGATATTAATTGTGTGGCTGTCTCACCCAATGATAAGATTATTGCAACTGGCTCTCAAGACAAAACTGCTAAACTTTGGACTGAAGATTTGTCAATGTTAGGTACACTGAAAGGACATAGAAGAGGAGTGTGGTCTGTAAAGTTTTCACCAGTGGACCAAGTTGTATTGACATCATCTGCCGATAGTTCTATAAAATTATGGTCTATTGCAGACTTGAGTTGCTTAAAATCTTTTGAGGGTCACGAGAGTTCAGTTTTAAAAATTGAATTTATAAGTAGAGGACAACAGCTTTTGTCTACAGGTGCAGATGGTTTATTAAAATTATGGACAATTAAAACTTCTGAGTGCAAAATGTCTCTAGATAATCATGATGGTAAGGTTTGGTCCTTGGCTCTAAATAATGATGAGTCTTTAGTTATAACTGGAGGTTCCGACTCTAAGTTAGTTACACTGAAAGATGTGTCAGCAGAGAAAAAGGAGAAAATGCTTAAAGAAAAAGAGGAACTAATTTTACAAGAGCAGGAGTTACTGAATTTATTACAGGATAAAAAGCTAATAAAAGCACTTAAATTAGCAATAAGAATGAATAGACCTATGCATGTTTTGAAAATTGTCAATGAAGTATTAAAATTTGGCGTGGACAAACTGTCTCAGACACTCAAAGAAATAAACAATACACAAAAGGAATCATTGTTGAAATTTGCAGCAGAGTGGAATACAAATACAAAAAACTGTCATGCTGCTCAATTAATTTTTCATAATTTAGCACCAGAAGTTATATCTGGGCAACTGCAAGTGCCATCTCTAGCCCGTTTTATAGAGGGTGCATTACCATATACAGAAAGACATTTTGATAGATTAACAAATTTAATGCAGGATCTAAATTTCATAACTTACACAGTAAATTGTATGCAACCCCATAATGTAAAAAGTTAATATAAGTAATTAAATTAATATAAAAAGTACTATAATTTTTGTTAAAAGTCAACTGTATTATTATTATTTAACACAGTCATTCAGTGAACGCCTTTAATTTTTAGGGGAGCAACTTAGGAAATTTACTTTGGAGGGTGACTGCTGATTTGTGGAGAAATTTTTAGCATAGTTCCATATAGACAGGTAAATAAGCAAATTGTAAAACTACCAAACCATTCAACGGCTTGCCGAAATGGTAGGAATAAACATGGTATTAGAACAAATTTAAGAGTGCAAGGTGCAACTCTGACTATGTCCACTCAATCTGGCTGAAATTCAATTTCTAAGCTTAAATCCCTGTATAAAAAATCTACACAGTCTAAAATCAGTTCCGGCTGCTGAATTCCGTCTGTCATATATCACTTAACTAGACGGAATAACGAAATGGTAACAACTAGAATAGCTATATAATTAAAACTGGTCGTAAGCGTATAATTAATTTTTTTGTAATTTCAAACAAAATTTAATATACGCGGCGCCACCTCCAGAAAAATCGGCAATTTGACCCCCTTTCAGACATACGATTGAATCGAGACGTTTAAATCTATAGAGGAGGCTAAAAATTACTTATATCAGTGAATTTTCGCGCCTTTATTTGGCCGACATCTTCCAAACAAGTATTGCGACCTAATTTGCTTAGGGAATCTTATATTGCGAGATTGATTTCCCTCATTTTTGAAGTCAAATTTTATAATGTAACGTTTAGGTATCAATCAGTTAGCGATAGAAATCACACAATACAATACATATTATCAAATCATAGTTATTCATAGATCATAATCTATTTAAACAATCAAAACACTTAAAAATTTATATTTATATAAAAGGTGAAAATTTATAAAGATTTCTCGTTTCGAAAATAAATTACAACTATGTTTTGTTTTTTCAAACATTTTAATTATTTCATAATAATTATAAAAAAGGTAAAATAATTTATAATTCACAATTCAATCATAATTTAACTAAACATCAATATACAAACTTTTTATAGTATTACTTATAATACTTCTTTATTATGTTTCAAATAATGTTGTTTGAAAATAATCACTATATTTTTTTCATGTTCATTTAAAACAATAAATGCTGTTCTACTTTGTTTGATAACACATAGCGCCCAAAATATAGGTAAAATAATTTAATAGTTGTTTGTGAAAAGTTAAAAAACGAGTAATTTCAAAATAATTATAGCGTTTTTTTTTGTTTTAATAGCCTTAAGGCCGCGCAATCCTACGGCATGGGCCTCTCGGGGTCTGACCACGTCCAGTCCTAACAGAAACCATTCGCTACGCGGGAAAATCAAGACAGAATCTCTGCTCAAGCAATTGAAATATTTCACAACCTCAAATAATTTAAGAAATAATTATTTGATACTGATTTGCATTACCAACCTAACCACCATCTCCTGAAAGTACGTTTAATTAATATTCTTGCAATAAATCTAGTTTTGAATAATCATATTAAGGCAAAGCTTAATTTTAAGTATTTACTGAATTTTTTTTACAATAATTTGTTTTTTAATAATAGATCTGATATCTTGTCACATTGGAAAACTATCGAGAATTGTCAATTTCTAAAGCTAATAAACGTAGTATATAGCTAATAACGAATGTAAAACATTCTGCATCTTAAAAATTCTAGTCGGTCAACCAAAAAGTATTTGCATGACTTGTTGTAGATTTATAAAAGTAATCTAACGCTAGTTATAATTAATAAGGATCATAATTTTTTTCAAGATACGAGTATCACACGAAATTCTAATGATATTGGAAAAGTGGCTATTATTAACTTAATGCCATAATCCAAGAGCATGGGTTATCATTAAAGGTAAATTGATAAGGCAATCGACTCTCTATCCTCGTTTTCCATTCATAAAACTATACGCATCTTGAACAGTAGCAGCCTTCTCATTACGGAAAACAGCCTCCAATTCACAGAACAGTTGTGGTTAATCGATCAAGCGAAGCGCACTATCGTCGCGTGCGCACAACGTAATGATTTAAATTAATCATGAGCGGAAATATTATTTTGTGTATTTATCTCTTATTAGTGCTTTACAGTGTTGCATTGGGACAAAAACTGTAAGTTACTTTAATGGATATTAACACTATAGATTTTTTCTTAAACGTCTTTCTAAAACTATTTTTCTGACAAATTATCTCTTTCTACAATATTTTATTTTGTATTTATTGTTTTTTATCTTAATTCTTTATTATTTACACGTGGTATGAAATGTACGTGTGGTACGCGTTGTAATTTAATTTAAATCTGTAATATCTTAATATGCAACCGTCTCATATAAAGGATAAATTACAATAGAAACTTCTAGCTAAATATTAATGAAACTTTAATACTTACCGGTGATAGTGTATGGATCCAACAATTATCCTTAAAAAAGCTTGTAAACTAAAGATAATATGTTTTATTGTATGTGTAGCCGAGAATATCAATATTAAACAGATCCAAAATATTAAAAAGAACAATAGGTTGTTATATACAAAATAAAACGCTGAAATAGCTCTACTGTCAACACGTGGTAATTGGGTAACTGAACCATAATACTTGGTCCTTATTTGGAAATCGTCTTTAAGCAGCTAACAATTGTAAACGTAAAATCCTTATTTGATTATATGTTTTAAAATATTCCTAAAATAGGAGTTCGCGGTAGTTTTTTAAAGTTTCCGTATAGTAATTATAACTGGTTATAAATCATTATTTCAAGCCGTCTATTGCATCAATAGCGTAACGAATAATAATGTTATTATAATTTGCCAAACTAAGAAGCGACATTTCTGTGCCATTTTTCATAAATTGTTAAGTTATTGTCATAAATGATTATTATTTTAGATTCTTACATATGAAATAGGTGTTTTGTCGTAAAGCCAATTTTTAATTTTTTTTATAGTATAGCGGACAATGGAGCAGATGGGTCTCCTATATGATAAGAGAACACCGCCGTCCATGGACAACTGCGCCATATTCCGCGCATTGGTTGCACTGCTGGCTTTATTACGCCACTTAAGCGATATTTTTAAGGGCCTCCGTAAATAGATGTATAAGTTTGAAATTACGACTCCTAACCAAAGAATAGATTAAAGTCACAGAATACTCAGTGTGAAATGATACTTGTTCTGTGTTTTGCTGAATGAGTAAGGATATCGGAGGTCCTTAAAAATGCTGGAAAACCTAGGAGCTAACCCAAGCTGGTCAATAGTTCTAGGCAACTACTGCTTCAATTACACGCTAGATTACACATTTCATACAACAAATTAAAGGATTTTTCTCTAACCGAGTACCATTTTATTAGAAACTTGAATAACTTCTTGCAAGGGAAAAAAATCAACCCTGATGGGCCAGTGCAAAGCGCATACAAAGATTTAATTAATTCCCGCCCAAATGATTTTTTTAGTAATGGTATCAAATAGTTTGAATAAATAAGCATA